>JAQGCS010001561.1:0-13286 GCA_034702105.1 Fuscozetes fuscipes | reverse complement strand
AAAACCAAAAAGATTTGAATCTATCGTTCATTTTATTTAAGAATTTGTTTCAAAACAAACTTAAGTGTGATTTGTATTAGAAGTTCACAATTATTACTATTATTACTATATTAGTGTTATTTATGTAAAATTGATTGCAATCGCACTTAGATTTCATTATCGCCTATCTTTCAATCGGACAAAGTTGAGCTTGATACTATTTCTATCTAATTAAATGTCACTTTTCGCATATTTCCGGTAGATCCTTATTATTATTATTATTATTGAACTCGGTATTTGTCTTATGTATTATAAGCCTGACATATCATTAGAACCTTTGTGTGTAAATGCATCATTCAAAATTAGTGAATTGAGTGTAAATTAAATTTGATGGGAGTTTTGCAAAAAAAATAGTAATACATTGGACCATGGTGAAATTAAAGTTCTAAATGTTTGTAAGACTAAAATAGTTGTAATGCAAAGCTCTGACGTTATCTCCGATAAACACTAATTGGGGCCAAAATGTTATCTTTTTATATGTTTTATAAAATGGGCCGACAGTACGACAATACGACACTCAACTCATTTGTTGACAATAATTGTGTTACAAATGAAATCTTTTTGAGTTTTAAAATATTACTTTTGAGTTAATGAATAAAGTCTTCAAAAACTGTTTATGCAGTAAATGAATCAATAATTGTTGAATTTTCTTTGAATGAGTAAGGAAAGTTTTTTTTGGAATGAAAAATAATTTCATGTCATATTGTAATTGTTTGAGTCCTTGACATTTGTTTGGAGACGAGAGTCACAAAAATAATTGAAAACGAGTTCAATTATTGATTGATTCTCATTATTAGTGATTAACTTAAATGTATTTTTTGGCTAAAATTCTAATTTAATGTGTTTTCGATGACTTAAAGTCAACAAATGAGCTAAATATGCAGATATTGCATAAAATTTATGTTAGAATTGTTGCAATCAGTGCTTGACTTCAATTACAAGATAAGACTCGATATTCAGATCCAGTCTTTGGGTATCTCACTATTTGGCGCAACTGTCAGACGTACTAATTGAATGGTCCCGACATAGCTTTTCATTGAATATTCGTATCTAAACTGCATGTTATCGATAAAAAACAGTGGTTTGGGTTAAAAATAGAAGTGCAGTACTCAAGAAATAAAGGGAGCAGAGGATGCCTTTCATACCAATTTAGGCAGTGCTCGACATCAAACACATTAAATATCTGTTTTTCGTTCATTAATGTGAACTAATTGTGGTTTTTGTGAACTATGGCCTCAACGGTCCGATCGGTGTCACAACTTTTCTATGAAAGAACATATTCTGTGGTCGTCCTCAAGAACCGCTTCGAATAAATGATACCAATTATGAACCAAATCCTAAGTACAGCTCTATTTCTATATTCTTTAATCGATTCCTTAAATAAAATCAATATTTTATACAAATTATCGATTGATTTGCAAAAAAGTTTTAGAATTTGTCTCCACTCTAACCCTCTGTTTGAAAATTTCCGTTTCAATGCAATTCTCAGTTTGAGAGGAAGACTAGAAACCGGTTCTAACTTTTTTTTAATATTTATTTTAACTCAAAGTCTAGACTTTGATCTTTCGCTCTTACTTTTCATTTTATTACTCAAAGAATGGTTGTCTCAATTGAAATGATTCTCATTTAACGCCATTCCTTATAAACAAATTATTGATTTAATAAAATGGTATCAAAATTTGATTAACTAATTAAATGATCGATATATTAAAGGTAACGCAAATACAGAAAACCGTTTATATTGGGACATACCTTTGGATCAGGACCTGTTAGAGACCATTGTGAACATATATCCAGAGTGGTTCAAAGAGAACACTTTAAATGCAATGACTGATGAGACCGACTCTTCTTTGATGTCATTTTTGCAACCCATGGAATTAGAAGCTGGTTCTCCTCCCGTTGACGACCGATCACTAAAGAATACAATGGATAAAAATAAAGAGTCACTCAAAGTCAAACTTCTGTTAAGACGACCTATCAATCAGTTGATTGACCAAGGCATTATTCCTTGTAAGATTTGTCTTGATTCAAATTTTCATTAAATAATTGACTTTTGTTTTTGTAAGCTCTTCGAACTTCTGCGGGCTTTCACTCTCAGAGACAAAAGTTGGAGAGGGCTAAAACAGGGGATTTCCTCAAACATAAGATTCAAAGGAGGCCTCAGAGACAAGAACTTATAGAACAACATATTTTAGAAGACACTACAGTTGATCCAAGTCTTCACGAGAAACAACGCCAATTAAAGAAAGCGCGTCTCGCAGACGACCTCAACGATCGTCTTTCTCATAGACCCGGACCTCTAGAACTGATTAAAGGAAATATATTACATACCGTGGAACCATTTGAACAAGCAGTCAAAGAGGGACAGATTCCTTTCAAAAAGACTAGTGAAGGAGAAGCCGTTAAACACCCGCCGCCCCGATTCATATTCACTAACGAAGAGGAGAGTAGTTCTGACAGCGCGTCCTCTCCTTTAATCAGTCCCACCGATCAGTCCTTAAACGGTTTAATAACATTTGAGGCGCCCTCAGATGTGTCGAACGTATCGACAGTCGTCGCTACATCTGAACCTCCGACTACTGTTTCTTATATAGTTTCCTCCCCCGTCACAAGTATTCTGACCTCTCCGTCAACCGTCCACTCAATTTTAATCGGAAATGGAAATGCTGTGGCCATCGCCGCTCCCACTCCAACACCCTCCATGGTTACGGTGACATCGGCCACAACTGCCCCAATTATAACCGGATCACCATTCAGTCAGACGCCAAATCAAATTACTGTTAACCCTTCAGTGGTCTCCAATTTCAAAGAACATTCTTCTACTTCTAAATGTCGAAAAAAATCCAAATCTAAAGCACAGCCTAAGGCCCGGACTATTAAATTTCACGAATACAAAGTGAGTTGTGTTAGCAATAAATTTGGTCATTTATTTAATCTTTTGTTGCATTACTGATAGGGACCACCGAATGCCAAAAATCAATCGAATTCGAGCCAGTCTTCAACTGAATCTTCATATGAACTGCTTCTACAACAGCAGCAGTTATTCCTTCAGTGGCAGCTCGAATGGCAACAAAAATATCCACAAATTATTCTTCCGACCACTCAAGTGAGTCATTCAAATACACTTATTCTATAATCGAACGAATATTTTCCCAATTAAGACAATTTCGGACCAAAACCAAGAACAGGGAACAGATGCTCAAAACGGCAACCAATCCAACCAAAAGTGTGGTTCGACTCAAATGACGCTAAAGTCTTCGTTTCAGTCGAAGCCAATCAATCAAAACGCGACCAATAATGATAGTAATGGTTCGATCGGTTCCCCGCGTGCCCGCTCCAACAGCAACGCCTCCACAACTCAGTCCAAATTCAATGCCTCAGTTGTCGGTAAAATCATATCGAAGTTGGAAGACATGAAAGTAAGTGATCTCAAAGCAGAGCTCAAGAAACGAAATCTTCCGGTTTCGGGAGCAAAACAACAACTTATAGATCGACTCAAACCATTTGCTGATGCAGTGTTGGCCACCGCTGCCGCCAACACTCCTTTCCTACCAATGAATTCAGAAAGTATTGATTTGAAGCTCATTAATAGCGACGCAATTAAAACTGAAAGCAATACTGATTCGTCAGCGATGTCACCGATAATCGATTCCAATAGTAGTGAAGTAAAGACCGAACAAATGGACGTCAAATCGCCTGAAAATGATGTAATGGAAGTCGACTCTCTTCCCGAGGATGTCGAACAAAACTGTTCAATGGATTTGGGAAACGAATGTTTGGCACAAAATACAAATCAAACGAATGACGAAATTGTTTTAATACAACAGCAAAAGATCAGTGAATTGCAAAGAGAACTCCATAAGTCTCAGATGCAATTACACCTGCAACAAACTGCTGTTCTCCCAATAGAATCACAAACGGTTGCTATTCCGCTCACAAATGGACCTCAAATTCACATAATTTCCGCTCCGAATAATGAGAATACAATGGATTCTTCGGCACAAAAGTCACTACAGCGCCAACTTCTTCAGCAACATCTCCAACAAAAGCTACAACAGAATCTTAATATAAGACCACAACAAACGAATCCAAATGAAACGAACTTGGCTACAATTTTGACAAACGCCACAATATCGCCGTCAGTTAAGGCCAGTTTAGCCGCTTTTCTTCAGAGTCAACAACAACAGCAACAAACACTACCAACACCTCCACCACAACAGACATTAACTACAAAATTGATAACGAATTCAAGCGTTACTCCGATTCAACAGTTTGTTTTGTGTCCATCTGTTTGTGCCACTACTGAAACCGATCGCTCAGAACCTGATTCTGCAAAACAAAGAACCAATTCTTTGCCAAACGGATTGTGTCACAGATTTGTTTCGCAAACATCTCAAAGGTTTGTCACTTTTGATCACAATTTGATGGAAAGATATTTTGTAGTCTTAATTCCAAAATTTTTTTAAACAAGTTCTTTTCAAACTCAATCCCACTACATTTGCACCATCTCTCTAGGCATATCTCTTTAGGCCAAACTCAGTCCCATCCCTCTACAAGAAATATCTCCATAGGCCAGAGTAGCCTTAACCCCACTCTTTTCCAATGCATATCTCTTTAAATAAAACTATATATACTTCGTAAATGTAGTGAAAAATTAATAAATCAAAGAAATAAATAAACGATTGATTGTATTTTGATTGCATTCCACAGAACATCTTCTTTACCCAATTTCAATACAATTATAACGAGTCAATCGCCGGCAGAAGTGAAGCCTAAAAGCGAAGAAAAGCCTACTTTCATAATCAGCAAATGTCCGCCCAATTATGAAGAGGCCACCAAGCAAACAAATAAAATCAAAGATAAGAAGAAGTCGATTAAAAGTCAGGCCGTAGATGATGTCCTCGAAATCTTAATTAAAAATGGAGAATTGCCTCCGAGTGCAGCACAAGACCCGACCACTCCAACCACTCCTGAAAAACTGTTGGCGCTCTCCTCTCAAAACAATCCTATTTTCATAAAAGATAAGAATTTGCAGAACTCTTGTGAACCAAAACATAAAGAAAGTATTGATAAGAAAAACGACGACAACAATAATATTAATAATAAGAAAATTAATAATAATAGCAATAATATTAGCGGTAATAAGACCAGTGCCCACAACAGTGCCCATAATAGTGCCCATAATAGTGCTCACAATAACCAGACACTTGACTTTGATTTTATCCTAGATCTCGAAGGTTTGGCAGAAGCCATGGATTTGAATGTTGCCATCAATGAAAAGAGTTTAAAAAGCGATAAGTTTTCCAATAATGACATCAAAAACAATAATAATATCAATAATAATAATAACAGTAATTGTATTAATAGTAATAACAGCGAAAATGTATTTCCTATTCATTGCAATCGGACTAAAACTAGTAATAATAGTGAACTCTCTTTGTCTGAATTCATGGACTTCCAGGACTGTAATCTTAATGTTGAGGATAACCATTGGATGGAAATGGCGTCCACTTCCATGCCTTCAAATGAACAAAATATAATGCATTTCAACGAAACCGATGATCAAAACCATTCAGATATTAGTTTCGACGGAAACAATAACACGGATAGCGCTCACACCTCAGCAGTTAGTCCTTCGTCAGTCAAAAATGGAAATTCAAAACACGACCCGATTCTTCCCAATACTATGTTTGGCGGAAATCTTATCGATCCGTTAGGAGACCTCTTTTTTGACGACACAGACTTTAAGTCATCCCTAGATTTGGGGTCTCTAATGTGGGACAAGGTGGATTTCGCCACTTGATTGACCATTTATGACACCAGTTGGCATCGATGGCATCTATACTTAAATATCGAATAAACCGCTCATTGATTGACTAAATCGTCACTCAATTCAGTTGTGGACCAATTGATTCGTTGATTGCACTGACCATATATTCAGTCAATGTCTGTCCAAAATTTGTAAAACAATGTATAGACAGTTAGAGATAATACAAATTTTTAACAATCGATTGTAAGTTATATTAATAATACTATTAATTAAATTTTGTTGTTTTTGTTGAATCTAATGATAAGACTTAAGACTAATTTTGTTTGTATTGAACTAACTTTTGAGTGAATCCACGTTCCAAACATTGCGATCCAGCGTCGAGTGTGACATCACATCCAATTAGACCAGTGCTGTGCTAATAATAAATATGATTTGTTCCTAAAGTTTAGATCCAGGTTAAATTATAGCTTACAAATGATGCCATTTCTTCGATTAATTGTTTTCTATTTATGTATTATATATTAACTTAAATTATAGCTAATAATTAATTATTTCAAATTTGTTGAACATTCGGACCATTCGAGTGTCAAGTTTTGAGTTATAATAAAACAAATATTATTTTGAACTTTCATTTCTTATAAGTCCTCAAAAGAGGTAATCACTGATCACTCATTTGACCCAAAATTGTCGAATTCATATCTCATCTGATCAGACCTATGAAATGCTCGGATCTGATCTGATCTGGAAACAAATCCGAAATATTGTTACTTCAATAGTTCCGAATCCATAATATAGTAATTAACTATTTTTAAAACAATTAATTTGAAATTCCATTTATTTTTTACTAATTTCTTACTGAATATAAATAAATGAAATGTTAGACCAATTTGATTAAATACAATTTAAGTATTTTTAAATGATAAAACAGTTTTAATACAGCTTTATCCTGGTAATTTTTTTGGTGGCAAATTTAAAAAATCTCCTAGATCCCCCTCTAGAAATTTTTTGAAAAATCAACTCTAGACCCCCCCCCCCTCTAGAACCGTCGACCTTGGTCCAATAAAATGGTAACTTACTAATTTCAAAAGAAAATTCAATACTACCCCAAAATAAACTTATACTCGTGAACATCTCAAAATTGAAATCTACTAGTTCCAGGCTTCGGTTTATTTGGTTTCTTAATCTGCCTCTTGGTCCTAGCTTTATGAATATAGCGATTGTCAGGATTTTAAGCTAATCCAGGGCAAGTTTTCCTTCTCATTATTAATGCAGTTCTAACTTTAAATAGATGAAATTAGACAAAGGTACATTTTAAAAATATAGTTTGTAATAATTGTAATGAAAAATTAGACAAAACTGCGACCAAAATTGAAACCTCAAATGAGTAAGTTACATGATCACTTTTAAAGTCTATCATTAGTAAAGAAAAGTGTGTTTAAACAAACTTGAAAGTAACGGAAATGAAAAACGATTTTGAAGTGTATTTGGAAAACCATTGGAATTGTACTTGCTAATCGGTAATATTTGTGAATAAGTGTTGGACCGGAGAGATCTCTAGTGTTAAGGAGTTCGGAGTCGTCACAATCGTCACAACATATGCACAAAGTGTTGGTCCCTTTGAGTACTCTCAGTCTGTGTTTGCGTTGATTGCATTCACACCCTATTTGTAGTCTCTTTTCATTTAACAAATATTTAATTCAGTTTCAAATCATTTTATCTAAATTTGGTTCAAATTATTCTAAATTTCAATTTATTCGTCGATTTTAATAAAAATCATTCAAATAATTGAATTGATTTCCGATTTCGGACAAAACGAAACAATTTTTAAATAAACAAAACAAAACCCAAACAAAACATTTGAACAAAAAATTGCAAAAAAAATTGAATCGAAATAATGGATGACTTCGAAGACGACTGTAATTCAAACGGAGGCGAGAATTGGATTCAATCCCAGAAATACACGAATTGGGAAATTGAGTGCATTAATCGATTGGAGACATCACCCGATTTGGAACAACAAATCGAAGTCGAAAAAGGGGGTAATTATCACATTTGTGACCATTTAATGCCCGCATCGATCAGTTTTTAATCGATTGTAAAACAGGAAATGCACACAAACTTTGGGTATCGTTTCAGACGGCGGCGTGCAGTATAGCACAGTTATATCAGGGTAAGTCCATTTGTCAAATCGGTGGCCATCCATTGTAACGTATGTGTCAGCCCGAGAGCAGCAGTTGTCACTGTGGGTGCCGTTCCAGAACGCTGCGGGGGCCGTCACCACTCTATACAAAGATTGCATCGAATCTCAAAAACGAAATTCTGAGTACGGCTTTCAATGCGGTCAACAAAAGCGGAACAAAGAGCTCTTGGCGTGGATTAAGAAAAGGAAGCGTCACATCAGAAGAGAAGATTTGATCGCTTTTCTCAGTGGCGCTAATCCTCAGAGCAGTTATGGACACCCATTCCATCATCACTTCCATCATACTCTTCATCGATCGTGGAATTCGCCTAAACCTCGACTTTCAGTGAATGACAGCAGCAGTCGTTCCTTCACTCGACTCAGTCTTAGCGATGGCTTAACTGATGGTAATTCAGTCGCAGATATCGATACCTCTAATACAGATGAAACAGATTTGGAGACCTTCCGCGAAGCACTGGCCCTCTCAGGTATGTCCCGTATCTTTAGTTAATCTGCCATTTGTTAAAAACTCAATGATTTCAGGCGTGAGATCTTCCTCTCCCGTGTCGAACAGTTCGCGCAAAAGTCCATTAATCCGGGTCTCAAATAATAGCAATAATTCGATGGCAGAACTCAACGCTTTCATTGACGAGGAGTACAACCGACACGTCGAGTCCCGTAAGCGAACCGCCTCTTCCAGTGATGTAATTATGGACTCTCCGACCCATAAGCGCTCAAAACTTACATAATATTAATAATTATCTTATTTTCAATCATTATTTGAAACAAAATTATTTACTTTTAGTTCACATATCAGTTATGGCTTTCAGTTTATTCGGATTTCGATTCAGTTTTTGAGCCAATAATTAACAAAATGTTTAGTTATTCACTAATTATTGAATTTGTTTGACAATAATTGTATTTATTGTACATATGTTTCACTGTTTCGCCAAATATTGTTATTAAAGGGTTTTGTTAAGCGATTTCTACTACTCTTTGCTCCAAACTATTCAAATATATTTTAAGTTAATTTTATGAGAATTTCTTTAAATTTTTCTTCTTTTCAAATGTTTTTGTTTTCAATCGAATAAATGATTAAATTTCTGTAAGAAATCGCTTTTTAGACCCAATTTATGTTTATTTCAATGCATTTCTGTTTAATTGAATTTATAAACCGATTCACTAATTGTTTAAATCCATTATTAGATACAAATTTCAATAATGTATTGACAAATACTATAATATATTGTAATCAATGAAAATGAGTAAAAACAAAAACATTTTATCTTAGAATTGATGTAAAATTGATATGACAATTGACATTGGTAATTTGTTTCAAATTATTAATTATTAAAATCAATATTTTTTGTTCATTTGTTATAATCAATACTTTTGCGCATTTGAAGCACAAAATTGTCACAACTATTAACAACTCATTAAACACGTTAAAACTAAATCCATGCAAATTTAACTAACATTCGGAGTGAAGAAATTACCTGACTATAAGCTCATTAGTAGTTGAGCTCTCATTTAATCATTTAATTTATTTTATTAATGAATCAATTGGTTTAAGCATTTGCTTCAAATCTGACTTTTCTAATACTGATAGGAGGAACGCAATCGGCTTTAAATTAAGTCTCAATCAACAAAATTAGCTAGGTTAGCATCTCCAAACTAGCTACCTTGAATTATTGTCATATTTTCGCGCATATACTTGTACACGCACATCTATTTAATATAAAACACAAATATTGCATGAGCAATTTGCATATCTGCAGGGATGCCCAAGGGGAAAAATCACCCCTAGACTCCCCAGACCTTGGGCATCCCTGGCATATCTGTGTGAGTATTAGGAGAAAGAAAGAAAAAGTGAGCCAGCGAGTAAGCTAATCTTAACCTTTACTAATCTCACACTAATATATGATTTATGGTATGCATGTTCAATAACTTGATATACTGGAGCCTTTGAATCAGGGGTGCAGAGAGGGGGTATAGCCCAAATGCCCCCTAGTGTTTGAGCTCGAGGAGACCCCCTAGATTTGAGGCAAATCGGACCCCCCATTGGTTCCTTATTTTTATTCAATTAGATGTGAAAATTTTGACAAAAACGGGTAATATTGAGACCATTTATGATAATTGATTTTAACCTTCAGTGAAGGTCCTTCACCATTTGATTTTAGCCTTCATGGTTCACAGTATGTTTGTTGTATGCAAACGAGTAATAAAGTATTTGGATGTTGAAGTTACAAATCTTGAAAGTTTCTAGCAAATGACCACTAATTATAAATTTCAATCTCAGCCCTTGTTCGATTATTTTGGCTAGTTTATTCTGGCTTGTACTAGGTAATAGACATTTGATGAGAAGGCGTTCAACCAATGATACACAAGAAATTATAATTGAATGGATATAAACTATAAAACGCCACTCAGACTGCTTTCAGACTGTTATCACATTATTTAACTCTTTTACAAATTAATTCGATTATAACTCGTGATGAATGAAATTTGATAAAATGAATATCCATTTGATCTTGTTACTTATATTATCAAATGTAATATGAAGTATGTCATCTCAACTAGTACATTGTTGTTCGAATGACGAGTGAAATTCAAAGACTTATTGGCGTCAATACTTTTTGAGTAGTTTCAGTAGTGAACAGGTTTTGGTTGGGTTTATATACCGCCCAACACCTGGTCTTTCATAATAAAGTCAATAATTTTTGAGTGTTTAACAACACATCACTCCATCGAACCGACACTCGATTCTAAATATTATCTAATTTAAAGAATTGTCAAAACGTTTTCAACTTATTTCAAATAATTATCAAATGAATAGTTGTGTCCAATATTTTTAATATTCTTTAATAACATTTTTATTTGAATTTCAATTAATTGAAGATATATTTCGAGTCTTTGTTTGGATTTATTTTTTGAAACTTCGAGCAGTACTTTAAATTTCACTCAGTTTTAAACCATTTAAAGATTCGAAAAATTGATGAATTGTTCGATCATTATATGATTGGCGACCCTTTGGATGGAATAATTGAATTGAGTGAAAGTGATGTCGATCTCAAGCAATGATCGGTTCAAAAGAGCGGCCAGAGATGGATATCTCGATATACTACTCGATGCCACCAAAAAAGACTGCAATACTGCCGACGAGGACGGCATTACACCCACACTATGGGCCGCTTATTCTGGAAATTTGGATGCGTTGCGAGCATTGGTCGGAAGAGGGTAAACTTAGTTAACTTCCTCTTGCACTAATCAATTTTGTGCACGATTTTGCAATTAACTGCACTTTGCTATACATTCAAATAAGATATGCGCAAGGGTGTACAACTTGTTCAATTTAAAAGCCTTAAACATTTGGATAAACTAATTTAAATTTGGGATAATTTGAATATAGTTTAAGTGAAATTTTGCGCTAATTTAGACAATCATAAAGTAATATAGCCTTGTGTTCACTCTCTAGGATTTAAGTAAAAGTTCCTTGATAATGAACGAAATGAATGAGCTTGTTAATCTCCCATTGAAATCTTTCCAAATAGCTTTTAATTAAAGCCTTGTCTGTAATTTTCTATTATTTTCCTCATTGTTTGCATCATTTAAAATATTTTTATTTGGAATCGAAAATTGAAAAAAATATTATCACTTTAATAAAATCATATGAATATAATCTTGTTGATTTTAGGGCTTATATCTTCTATTTTAAAAATGAGTTAAAATATATGCTAGAACCAAATTAGCTTGATATTTTTAAGCTTTACTTAAAAAATTATTTTTATATCGATTTATAATTAAATTAACAAAAATTAAAGAACAAGAGTTAAATTTAATGATCGCTCAAATCAAGGAGTGGGCAAGGTTTTCGGGTTCAGGGACATTTTTTTGCACCAAAATTTTTTAAAGCTCAAAGGGATCAGGGATAGGATAAACCGGATGTGTTGGAAACGCCCAAAAAAGTCACCATTTTGTCTTAAAATAGCCCTTTTCGGGTCTAAATCTGTTTCTAGTAGACTTAAATCCAGTTAAGTTAACCAAATTAGTCAAAATAGAGAGCAAAATGGCGATAAAATAGAGGCGGCATTAGCTTATGAGTGTGTTTGGTTCACAATTTTTCGGGGGGTCTATGATTTTGCTCAGTGGGGTTTTTGTAAAATTTTCACACTAAGAAGGATTTCTGAAAATCTCCACTAGCCACCCTGCTGAAATCGAAAGAATAGTCATTTATTTCATTACAAAAAAAACTTTGAACTTTCCAAATGAAAGGAAGTGAATGTCATCCCACCCGTCCTGTCCTGCAGTGTTGACCAGTCAAGCATCAGATTATAATATAAAATATAAGGGATCTGACATTTTTTCATTCCAAACCCATCTAATCATTCATAGCATTCACTCCAAACGTGCGAATCAGGCGCTGATCCCATCGATTATACATTTGAGTAAAACATTTTACAAAACAAAATAACGAATAAAATTAATGAATAAATGATTGGAATCATTGGAATCACTTCAATCACTTCAATCATAGCAATCACTCCCACATTATATGACTTTTCCTAAAATTTTCAATTATTGTATTCAAAGTTATCCTCATTTCACTCGAATTCGAAAAAATTAGCTAAAATTTAATGATTTAATTAGTAAATGGTTTGAATTTGGAGGTAAAAGCTGTACCATGTAAAGCAAGAATTATGTGATATTATCTTGGACAATTTTCTTCATTATCCTTAGACGATTGTCTCATTCCAGAGAGAAAGCATCTCCTCCACAGATCTTAGGGGATATTCTTTATAACGAATAACCAAACGAGAAATATGATATAGACAAAATACCCCTAAACGTTTAAGAGCTGTGTAGGACCCCCTTGAAAAATTGCGGCTATGTTTCGATCATTTGCAATAAAATTGACGCTAAATCTGGTTTTAAGCTAAATTAAGGACAATTTAGACAAAATTAAGCCTAAATAACCCCAATTTAGCGAAATAATGGCTATTTTTAACCAATTTCCGCCCCATTTTACACTACTCTGGATCTGTAATAGATACTATAAGATATAGAAAGAGGTGCTTTTGGAGAATTATTGGCAAAATACTTTTCACTGACCATAGTGAGATCGATTAGCTTGGTTGTCCCTATTCATAATATTGCACCTTAGCCACCAATTATTTTGTTAATTAATAAATGATCACTTTTGAGCAGGGATGGCCAAGGGGGAGGGGTATGGGTCTTACCCCCCTAGAATCGAAAATTTTGGCTTTACCCCCCCCCCTAGAATTTTGAAAAAATTTAACA
>JAQGCS010001560.1:0-13288 GCA_034702105.1 Fuscozetes fuscipes | reverse complement strand
TGTCGAGTGTGTTATACACTCGAGTCTATGCCCACTGAATATGTTATACAAATTCTTACCAAATAATAAAATATATACCAATATATCGAAAGCCAATTCAACGCCACAGACAATGCAATTTACAGCAATAAACTAGATAAGACCTATGGCAACAGAGAGAACCCGACCCGTTATGTGTGACCCACAAAATTGTATCTCCGAGTAGTTTAAAGTAATTTTATGAA
The DNA here is from genome assembly GCA_034702105.1 of Fuscozetes fuscipes. Classification (NCBI taxonomy): domain Eukaryota; kingdom Metazoa; phylum Arthropoda; class Arachnida; order Sarcoptiformes; family Ceratozetidae; genus Fuscozetes; species Fuscozetes fuscipes. The sequence continues at coordinate 13,064 of JAQGCS010001560.1, read as the reverse complement.
ACAAATATTTGAATTACAAATTTATCCAGTTGTAAAATAATTCCTGATTTGCGAAATGAAGAGCACAACCCTATCACAACCCAGATCTGGTTGGGAATGTTTGGGTCCGGGAGTGTGTGGCATACAAACTGTAGAGCACTTATTGGCAACTATTTAGAAATTCTGGTGGCGTTTCGACAGTAAATGCAGGAACTGTTAAACTGTTCCACACATTGACTGTAAGCCAAAGAGACCGAAGTGGCGGCGCAGCCAATAATTGGTACTTTCTATTCGACATTTCCAACACTTCTCCACAGTTATGATGAATATCTTGTGAGAGACCGAACACAAAGAGCGACAAAATTGCATTAAATGCCAGAATTAGACGATAAGTAAATACAGACGCTTTTGACTGATGTGTTCACTCACTCCTCATCTCTTATATAACTCTCATAAATATTAATTTTACAGCAAAAAAATTTGTTCCCCGAATATTCTGCTTAAAAGAAAAATAACTTTCGCACAGAATATTTGGGACTAATTTTATATTTAAACGAATATTCTGTTCAAAATTTATCTAAAAATTGAGCCCAATTTGAAAGTAAAATAGAGATGCGATAAGTAGTCTGAGTTTGGAATTAATAGAAGTCTGTCTGAAATGAATGTTAAAAATATTTTCGAGTCAATCGATAATGTCTTAGAAAGAGAAGAGAAAACGTGGATTTCGAGCATAGAATTAAGTGAACCAGAATTCTGTTCTACAAAATGGTTGAGCTCTTGAATAAACATATTAGACGATAATAAACAAAATTTTCTCTAAAATACGAACCATTTATTATAAGTTAGAGAATAAGTAATTTTTCAGACACTTATTTTCATATAAAATATAATATTCAAATACACTTTCACTGAGACTCCTTCACAACTAATTTAATGGTTTGTAAAGTTCTCATTTGTGCCCAGAATCTAATACACAGAGTAAGTGAACAAAAGCCTAAACAATCATTTTTAGTCCAACAATTGGATTCGCGTTTGAATTCTGTGAAAATCATTAGACGTACAAAATATAGTGGAACTGTTGTGCTCTTCTCAACACCACAGCCCTCAGTAACAACTCTGGAGAATGAGATAAACGAAAACTTTAGCAGATTGAGTGAGGAACAGATGATAGCCAAACGCCAATTGAAGGCTATATTTCAATAGCGAAGTCAAACAATGCTTTAAACTAAACAATAGTTAACATAATGTCAACCGAATTGCAACACAAAAAGCAAATAATGACTACAATTCGTAGAAACGAAGACAAACCCAACAAATCTATGATCACTGAACTGAAGAGAAATTAAACCCAATTAATATCAGAGGAAATAAAACAAAGCAAACGAACAAACAATCGATTTTGAGCTCAATTTTCTGATTTCCTTTCGATTCCAACTCAAGAGTTAAAACTTATTACCAAAGAATCGATGAAACCATTTAAGAGATTTTGGACTCCTTTTTCTTCTAATCTCTAATATCTAAGGCTTAGAAATTACGTAATCATTGCATCTGAACTACAGAAGCGAAGAGTCAGATAGTGTTAAGTGTGGCCTCAAAATCTGAGTGCAAGAAGAAGACAACAGTGCAAAAAACCGCATAAATATTACCAACAAATTTCCTAAACATTTAACCCATCATTAGAGCAGAGGTTTGAGCGAACAGATGAGACCTGAATCGAAAAATTTCCATTTATTAAACGTTGTTGGAGGGGCACAGCATACAACCAGTGCTCTTAACACTCAAGAGTTGTATTACTGGAAGGAAAGAGCTGAGAATATAAGATGTTTTGCACTCGTTTGCAATCTCTTAAATGTCGAATTAACATATTCATAGATATGCAACACAAGAGGGCCGACAGACTCAGCAAAGGTATACAACTGTGTTGTGTTACGCGTCTCAGACACAGCAAAGGTTGTCAGCCCTTAGGTATTACCGCTCAGAATCGCTAAAAGAACACAAAAAATGCAAATAAATAGAAATTACATCTGCATGTATATATTCTCTAATATATGCAATGAGAATATGAACACATTTTCAAACCAAAAATCATGTTTAAAGTCAGGAAATAGTTATGAGATTTTGAAATTCAAAACAAATTTCAATATATCACGAAATTTCAAATCTATATTCAAGTTATAAGAAAATAGCAAATTATGGCCTTTCGAGCGATACTTTTATTATAATTTGTGCTCATCTCGTATGAGAAGCGCGTAAATCGTGTCATAAAATTTTATTCAAAGATCAAAAGAGTATGGGAATCCAGCAACATTAAATTGAACCAGTTTAATTAGCTCTCAAAACTTCGTAATATATAAATATATATATTAGTAATTTATATTGCAAGATTCAAATAATAAGTATTATTAAAAACTATTTTAAAATAAATTTGAGGAAAACGTTTTAGAAAAACACCAGCAATAAAAATGAACACATTAGATATAAACAAACCTTGATTACTTAATAAAATCCAATAGAGTCAAAGCAAATTCAAAAGAAATTGAAAGTCTTTTCATAAAAGTACTTATTCTTAATAAAAATAAACTTTTTTTGTTTATTTTTATGTTAAATAAAACATAAAAAGACGCATAAAAAGGAAATATTTTTGATATGAATCCAGAATTGATGAGACCTTAGAAATAGTGTCGGTTTTGCCACAAAATGCCTAAAATTCGCATAAAATTCGAGTCAAACATAACCACAAATGGTAGGCCTATTGGGTCGACACAATTGCAGCTAATGCCTAACAGGCTGTGTCTGAGCGCCAGACATCTCGTGAATGAATGAAATTAATTTTTAAATTTCTTTTCAATACGTTAAATACAATTTCCTATTTCTCATTCATTCATAATTTGATTAATGGCTGAAAAACAAAATAAAATCAAATAATTATAGTCAGAAATAGTGAGCCATAAGTAATCATTTTCAGCCATATTTGACATAATTTTAACGCAATTTGTATGAAAAGTTGAATGAAATAAATAAAACACAAAACTAAAGGCCTCCTAAAGTGTAGGCAAAACTTTTGGCTAAAACTTTGAGCTCTAGAGAGAGATGAGAAGAGGAGGAAAGCCATACATTTATGCTATTCTTTTGAGGTTTATATTTAATCAAATAAATTGCAAAGAATTTTCTCCAGCAATAAGTTAGTGGAAGACGAAAAAAGGCGAAACAAAATACTAGTAAAGCATCGAATCAGGAATTAAGTGATTTTCTGATTTAACGTCTGTCCAAATACTCGACAAAAAATACCGTAAGTATTGAGCAAACGATTTACTCCAACACTATTTCTGTATGCCTTTCAATGTGTGACCATTTCATCCGAACAAACAAAAAATTAAAAGATTGAGAAAGAAATGTATATAAAACTAGTATTTCTATTACTCTTAGAAAGGAGTGAATGAAATTCTCTGTGAAAGAGGAGAGACATATAAAAAAAGAGTGAAAAGAACAGAGAAATTGCTTTTCAGGTATTTTCACAATTCATTCATACGAATAGAAGTTTATATGAAACTGAAATCCGACGAAATTTTTTACGACTATTGATGTGCAAAGACTTCGAGTATTTGCGGCCAAAAGGGAATAATTTTCACTGATATTTGAATTTGAAAATTGAATCCGCAATAAATTGGATTTTTTTGCCAACAAATAATTTAATATATTTTAATATTGAAAATTGGATTCAGTTCTAAACTTTTCACATGACTTTTGTCTATAAAAAGTGGAATTTAATCGCATTTCCTATCAAATTAAGAAATGAAATATGATTTCAAATAAAAATTCTAATTAATATCCAGAGAGAAAAATGATCAGTAATTTAATCGTTGGAATAGTTGTGAAATGAGTGAAATATATTCTTTATAAAAATAAATCGATATATTTGAACAAAGAATAAGAAAAAAATGTTTCATTTAATACATGAAAAAACATAACAAATATAAAGGAATGGTTTGAAAAGCAATTGTGTGACTGAAGACAAATTAAACTCAAGAGTATTTGTTGATTGGCTTTAAAACTAATGTAATGGACACATGAAAAATGAAGGCCAAGATTAAAAGAGTGACCGTTCCAGTGATAAAAGTGAACCAGAGCTGAAAACTCGACACAAATTGATTAAAAGCAATCACCAGTCAAATGACGGGAAACACAAATTAGAGTGCAATCAATATTTTCGACACTATATTCGAGTCAACGACAGCTTATTATCGGTTTACTGAACAGAATAAATATTTTTGCTCTTATTTTCAAAATAGTTGTAAATTTGACGATAATTTCTATGCAATTAGTGTTTGGAAAATATATTCTTTAAAAAGAAGAGATCTGAAGAGATTAATATCTGATTTGTTCGTTAAAGAAGTCCATAACAAGTGATGTCTTCCAAACGACTAAACATGTATTTGATATGCGATAACGTTGTGAACCCATAATAAGCAAAAAATAATGTTGTTATGCACTAAAATGTCACATATTTTACTCTAATAAACAACTAATTGATTTGATTACCAGTGCCTCAGAGTCTAACACATTCTCTATGAGATAAGATGAGAAGAGCACTGGTATTGAGATGATGTGCTCATGTGAAAAATGAAATTATTCCAAAGTATGACAAATATTATATTAGACATACAATTCATTGGACAGAGTCTGATATCAACAGTGATGTCTGCGAACAGCATAAAGTCGTCGCAAAAAAACTATTAGATATGAGAAGACTCTCAAAAAATTGTATTATTTTTCGTCAAAAGCAAACATTTACTGAGCAGTGAAGACATAAATATATTTCAGGTCCACAGCAACTATGGACTCAAATTTACTACAAATCTAATGTTTGAAAATATAACGATAAGCAGTTGTCAACTGTAAGGCACAGACACTTCACCAGAATCATGAGAAGTGCATATTGTAAATAGTGATTGTGCCACTGGCACTACATAAGCCCAGTGCTCTGTCACACCAACATATGAATCGAATCGCATTCCGGCCACTATTCGACATAAAGCTGTTATCACTCAATACTGGAGAGAGAGAGAGAGAGAGAGAGAGAGAGAGAGAGAGAGAGAGAGAGAGAGAGAGAGACCTTGGAAGTCATATATTCTGATTGAAAAAACGGCGAAAAAATATTTTTTGTGATGTGTCTGAACATTAGATGTGATTTCTTTTATGACCGGAGAAGAAGTTCAACTCAAATATATATAGAAATTATTGGGTCCAATGAAAAGTGTTGAACTGTTTTGGCTGTTGGCAAGATATGAGGCTATCGCACAACCATTACAGCAGTGAATTGTTCGCTCCTTTTTTGTTGGCAACAAATATATTTGTCGCTAAACTTAAACTTTTCAATAATTATTATTAGAACAGCTGACGCCTCAAAATCCAAAATCAAAAGAAGAATAGCAGTCAAAGGGAACAGACGTATGGTTATGACTCATACAAGACATATATCTTGTGATATAATATATTTGTGAGAACTCCGAAGAAATTTCTGGTCAATACAAATAACACAAAATACAATACACGAGAATTTACTGCGAGTGAGAAATGAGTTCATAACTGATGCCTTCATTTATTGTGTTTAACTAAAAAAATATTATATTTCACTTATAATATATAAGACTTCTGTTTCTCATTGTATAAAATCGTTTGCTGTTTAACTGAAAGTGAAAACTATTTTACTCTTTCCTCTCCTTCTGCTTGTGATCGATGTCTCAAAAAATCCTTATTATATAAGTTTGCGCTCAAAGTTGGAGAGAGAGAGAGAGAGAGAGAGAGAGAGAGAGAGAGAGAGAGAGAGAGAGAGAGAGAGAATGAGTTGAAACAGCAGTCAATTTCAAAAGTGGACTCAATTTAAAGTCAAGCAAAACAGTGGGCAAAACAATAGAGAGAAAGAGTGAACATAAGGGGATGTAATAAATAACAAAACATTGAAAAAAGACAAAAGAGAGCCACAAAAGAAAGATAGACTTTTATAGCATTTGCCGAAACAGTTTTGCTTTTGAATAATATTCTGGACTCAAAATTGTGTTTTCACTCAGCAATCAATTCACTCGTTTTCATAACGGCATTCATTTTTCATTTTAGGCAATTTCAAAATTAACTCCAATATTGAGATTTACAACAGACAGTGCCTAAAAATGGACGGCTGGGCCACTGCACAGGGATAGGCAGTTGGAAGATCACTGACAAAGAGAAGATAGCTCTCGAGGAGTATATAATCAGATGATTCTGAGAACTGCTCTGCCATTCATTGTGTTTGAATCCCAGTGAAACTATTGAGAACTTTCTAAATGATCATTAAAAAAGTTAACTTCAAAGCTGTTGGCGAACAGAATAGTAAATCTATGGCCAAAAGTATAATTTAATTGCTTGGCAACAAAAGTGCGCGCCTCAGCTCAAGAAGACAGAATGGAGGCCATGCCATACGTTTTGTTTATTTTACAACTCATACAACATTTAGTCAACAATTTATACTAGTTATTAGTTAATTAATGCATGAAATTAGTTTTTCTACCAATAAAAACACCATTTATTCCACAAGTGTTTTATCTTATAATTTATGCCCTATTTATCAGATGGCACAGAATAAGAGGACGACCAGGACGAGTCAGGAGCATCAGGTAGTGGCTCAAAACTGTGTATTAGTGCAGGGTAAATTAGTTGAGACAGAATACGGATGTTTGGGGAGAGAGAGAGAGAAGGGGAGAGAGAGAGAGAGAGAGAGAGAGAGAGAGAGAGAGAGAGAGAATTACCATTAATAATAACGTTATGCAAACATCTGCCTTATTATATAAATTAAGTATGGTAAGATTTGCAATCATGCGAACTAAGCCCACATTCATTCAATTGATTCAGTTTGTGATTCATTCGCATTATATGTGTCTGCGTTGAGACACTTTTGTATGCAATCTCTTCCTAATTAACAACTGATTGTAAGGCAAACACACAAAAAGAAAGAGAAATAAAATTATTTGTAATTTAAATTCAATGATTATATAAATTATATTAAAAAAAACCGCCTGTGCTTTGATTACTTGCAAAGAGAGAAAGACTAATAAAAATGGTAAATTTTTACCAACCGAATAATGAATCACATGTGGGGCCAAACAGAGGCCAAACATTATGTTTCAACAAATTATTATTGGATTCTCTGCTTTGTTGCGCAAATAAATATAATTTTCTCGCAGTTCTATTCATTAGGAAAATGCACGAAATGTTGAGATTTTAGAACCGAATTCTTCATAAATATTTACACAAAAATAAATACTCAGAATATATATAAAAATAAAAGTATTTGAAAAATAAATTATTAGCCGAAAATAAAAAAAAATTGTTTGCTATTCACTCATAAGTATTGACAGAATAATAATTTCTATTTTTTACACAACTATTTCGACTGTCAATAGAGTTAAGGAAATATTTTGTGTTTAGCGCAACACAAAGAAGAAAACCGTTTTTCTATCGACAAAATTGAGGCAAAAAATAACAAAAAATATTGAAATAACTATAAAAAGAGAATAAATATAAATAGTGAACAGAATTTGGTTGAGAACTGTTAGAAAGAGGAACAGAAAAAACAACTCCATTCAAATGATTATCAGAGATGAATGAAGAAGAGTAGTACACTTTCCACGAGCGCAATGGGTGTTATGTTGTGTCGCACAGCGCGAGAGAGCGTTATATTCGTTATAATACACCTTTAGTTCAATATATATAAATCGATTTGTTTTTGGGTTTTTCGCCAAGAATTGGCTTTAAAACTAAATGGTTTGCCTGCTGTATATGCCTTTAGTTCGGTAATAGAGGACAGGCTGCTCAGTGCCAGTAGTGTATTTTTAGTGTATTTGGTAGAGATAATGATGCGCAAAGGTGTTTAACACTAAAGCCTAAAACGAATCCCAATTCTCAACAGACAACTAAACTAAAAAAACTGAAGGCTGTAGTGAGTTAGTGCACAGCCAACTAAAGGCCACCTTTTTCGCCAACAAATCCTTATACTAATCCCAGAGCGAGGGAAATAGCCAAAAAATCAATGTCTCGAAGAATGGGAAAAAAGTATTCCTCTCTATTCTATCACTAATTCTTCTATGTTTTGGTCTTCATAGCCAACAATTTTCTGGTTCTCAATAACAAGACTGGAGTACAGACACTGTTGTCGTCATAGAACACACACTTCACAAACAATATGAATGGATATACAGACAGAGAATACGAACATTTTTTCGGATCTGAATGAGTGCCGATGAGAGCACAGAATAAGAAGACAACGGCATTGAAATTGGGTTTAAAGAAACGGAAGAATTTTTTTCACACCGAAAATAATGAAAAGAATTAAACGGAGAAAATGAAAAAAGGGAAGAATTTTCATACCGTTATATATGATTAGAAAAGACAGTGAAAAGAATGAGTAGAGAATAGCACAGGAAGAGTGAGTTAAGCCAAACATTGAATTTTATATGTGTTAGAGCTATGGAGAGCTATGTTTTGTGTTCATTGTATTTGAGGGAAACAATCAATTAAGAATGTTGTGCTTAAAATGAATTGAAAGCGAATGTTGCTATGGTGTGCTATGGTGTGCTATGGCAAAGCCTATGGAACTGAGCTTAAATTTTTTATATTATAGCCTTTTCTCCCACTTCTATATATTTGAGAGAAAAGAAAAGGAATCACTGCATCAGTAGTGTTGATGAGAGACACAGTGGCAGAGAGTGCTGTTCAGCCAAAGAGATCACATATGAAGCATAAAAGCGTTTGCTTCTCATGAAACTCATGCATATTTAACAAGGATTGCTCTCTGGCTCTCACTCCTGGCACAGCCTATCTATCTATTGCACAATGTCTTCTGTATGACACGTCTCAAACTTAACTCATCCATCCATCCATTTATGCAGATGTGCTGCCAATGCTATTGTGGATGAGATATCAAATTAGAGTTTTTCAGTGCATAACAACACTTGAATTCTACACTAATAATAATATGATTGAAGTAGATTGAACTAGATTGCCACTTTCCAAACGACGAACAGTTCGCGCTTCACTTCAGTACAGATTACAAGCACTGCACTCACACTCTACTGAAATGCAACTCATTTTCTTAACACACGAGCGATGAGGAAAAGTCAATCTCTAGACTCAGTCTAGTGTTAGGCCTCTTCACAGGGACTTTGATTTTGATTGAAATTTTCTAATTTTTATATTCTTTTTCATCTCATAGACTATCAGTGCATCAAATTCGTGAAGATATGGATGGAAAGCAAATCTGACTCATAATTTGAGAATCTGCTGCTCATACGAAATGACTTGTGCCGCACAGGAAGAGGAGAACAGAAAAATAATATTTCATTTAAAATATGTACAAAAAACACATTTCGTCAGCGAATTGCAAATTTTGTTTACAGCTATGTTGGGCTCAACTCGAGATGAGAAGACTGGAAGGCCTTAAGAAGACTAGGGGTAGGTATAGAATAATAAGTTAGTGACTGAAAGCTGACGAAAGTTAACGCTTATGTGAAGAGAGAAAAGTATACGAAAAACTTTGGTATTATATACAGAGTTAGAGACAATTTGAAAGCAAAGCTAAAAGCATTGGCAAAGCATTTAGTAAAGAACGATAAGATTGATGATTGTGTGCCTCCACTCAGATACCATACGCTTAGCACCAGAAGAATAAGAACTCCAAGATTGTGTCCAAGACTTAGAGCCAGTTTTACGATTCGGTGCTGTGCTCTGCGCTGTGTTGTTGTTGTTGTTGTGCTGGCAGTGGAACAAAACTCAGAGAGAGATAATAGACTAAATGATTGTAATGGTTGATCCAGAAGAATATCACAAGAATATAATGATAGTTTACTAACACACCAATAGTACAGAAACTAATGGTTTAAGAATAAGATATGCCTTTTGGAGGAGACCGCCAGCAAAACACACATACAATCATTCATTCAATAAAATATATTACTTTTTCTCCGTTTACTTATATTTTTTATTACTCTTTTTGTTTGCGTCCACCCATTTGACGCTGGGATTCACATCAGACAAACCCCAGCAGAGTGTGAGTCCCATATATATAAAAGCAAAATAATTATTGACCAAAAAGTGAGTGAAGAAAATCATTTTATAGCACGTTAAGTGAGGACTGCCTTCTATTTTCAACTCATCTACTTCTATGGTTTCCTCTATTCTCTATTCTGAGCACAAAATCCATTTCTTTCATTGGATTTCATTTCTTTTTCTATTGGATTGTTTGCGAACAATATTTTCTGCCGATTTTGTGTTACGGACACAACACTTAATGCTAGTTAACTATTAGTGAAAGCAATGAGAAAAATCAGGTCTAAAAACTATTCGGAGCCAACAAATAGGCGTTTCATTTCGATGCTTTCATCGCCTTTTGCTTCAGTATTGACCGCTATTTTCCTTATTATAAGAGTCGGTCACCACTACTGAGCGCACAATTAATTCTTTATCAACAAAAATAAGTTACTTCACAACTCACACAACCCAAGACACACACTGCGGAGGGAAAGGCCGACCAATTTATAATGGTTTATGGTCAACGCCACACACAAAACATTGAGGCGAACCCAGTCCTGAGTCAGCCAAAGAAAATAGGGATCAATGGTTCGGGTGAGCGATGAAATTAAATGCATTTCCACATTATGTGTGCAAAACTATTGGCACAACAAAACTGAGTACTAAATGTGTACTAAAATAATATTATGTGTGCTTTTGATTGCATTCATTGGTCCCAAAACTATATTACGATCTGTTTTACTAAACTTTTACTCAAAAGCTATGAAAGGCTCTTAAATAGTGGGCATAAAAATAAAATAAAAACAGAGAACAACCGAATGCTTTAAATACGTATACAATATATAAAACCATATTATGGCTTAAAACCATATAATAGGAAATCGGCGATAGTTTACAACCAAGAGTAAAATAAAATCCAATTGTGAGTATTTGCAAAACACACCATTCATATCCCTTTGCGTTGGCTTTTGTTAGTGGGCTGACATGGGCTGAGGCAAAGACTATTTTTTGTGGCATATTTTCCAAAAGCCAACCATTAAATACAGTATTAAAGTAAACGAGAAAAGCATCAAAACATTTAAGCAAAACCATTACAAAACATTATAACATAAAAATACACTTTTGATAACAAATGCTGAAGAAAATATTGGAGTCTATAAGAGTCGTATAAAAAGAAATGCTTCAATACATGCAATGGATTTATGGCTTCAGTTTATATTCAGCCAAATCTATGATAGATTTTTCTCATTCAATACATTTTTGGACTAAACTTAGAGCACAAACATATAAAAAGTAAAAAAGTGAAATAAAACAATAGAGAAGGGAATGGCCATTGAAAAGTCATTAATCTGAGATGTATGGCTTACTAATAGTGCCTCCAATACCAGCTTAAGACATGTGTTGTATTACTCAATGATATAACATCGATATATGTTGTGTCTCAATGTTTTTATATGTATTCCTCACATATTATTTGATATTTTTTCATTTGTGTTCTTTTCTTTGAGAGCTATGTAAAAGCAATGGAAAAATAATTGCCAAACCATTATTGGAGTGAAGGCTCACATACTCCTGTGCCGTAAGAATATGTTAGGTAAAGGCATAACGACTCTAAATAAGAGTTAACACAACTGTAAGAAACTCAACGATACGAACGAAAGGCAAAGAAGAGGGGAGAGGGGGAGAGAGAGAGAGAGAGAGAGAGAGAGAGAGAGAGAGAGAGAGAGAGTACTGCAGAGCTGATAACATTAATGTTAGGATCAGTTTCTCACTTTCATTGGCAGTTTTGGTCTATTGAAAAGATTTGAAAAGAAATGGCTAAATATACAGCGCATTGATTCACTATTTTCTTGATTTCTATGTTTTTGTTGTTTGAAAACATTGCGAGTTCTCTACAAACGAGACATTGAATGAGAGGCAACACAATAGCTGTGATCAACGCTTCTATTTATCACTTGATTAGTAAACCCAACAGATCCGTCAATCCGTCGCTAACTTTTTTTTATCAGCGATTATAATGTGATGCAAGTTATTCACTAAATGAATCGGTTTTATACCATTGATTCACTTCACTTGTATTTTATCGCATTTGTCCGATAGTGGAGCGTCTCTTCTCTTCTGGTTTATTACTGACATTACTTTTTATATGGTGTGTATTCTGTAGAAAATCTTTGCCATCTTTTCTTTAAAAGTTTTTATGGGTCCATACATTTCCTTTCATTTGGCATTTTTGCGTTTAGTCTTCAGACACAACTAATGTCGGGTTATGTTATGCTTTGAGTCATTCTATCAAACGCTCACATATTCCTCAACGACTATAATAACGAACCGCCGGTCCTCTGAACCGTTTTATATTGAAAATAGTTTTCTTTCTAAGGTGTTAGTGAAGACCACTTGTGTTTTATATTTTGTGTGAATTTCTTATGGCTTAAACCTCTAAAGAAATGTTTATATTTTATGTGCTGTTAGTTTGCATCGAAGCGACCATTTATTTTGCATCTCTATTGCCATAGAATAGCATAACATAAACACTAAACCTATTGAAGAATGAGATCATAAGATTGTGCGTCTCTCAGGAGATTCACATTTCTTATTCATGGCATTCCCTCGACGACCGTTTTCCACCCAAACGAAGACATTTTCACAGAAATAGAGAATTAAGTCAATGCTTTTCCATGACCTTCACTTCCCATTAATACAATACAACGACTCAATTAATTGCTTACTCACACATTAACTCAATCACATCATCCAAATCAATGTCCCAGTCCTTAGACACTAACAAAAATATTCAGGTTTTAATAGTTAGTATACTCATTCCAACTTCTAATACTTGAGCCTACTGGCAAAGATATGCTAGATTCGACTTTTTGTAACATTTTCAGCTTCTTAGAAAATTTGAACTGGTCTTAAAGCAGAACCAAATCATAGAATCTCTTTTTGTGTTTATAATACAGTCATTCATCATTCGTATGAAGTGACCAAAAACCGAAGATTTACTTCATATGAAAGATAATTCATACGAA
>JAQGCS010001559.1:0-13291 GCA_034702105.1 Fuscozetes fuscipes | reverse complement strand
TAACAAATGATCCATAAATTAAAATTTTTAAAATTGTCTCATCTATTTAATTAAATGACGTCCTAAATGTTGTGCAAGTTATTGAATCCATGCGTTATTTCAAAGATTTTTCTTTATTTTACCGAAAAATTCTCTTCTCTCAGAAGGAATTCAAAATAATTTTGTTGTTAACAAAAGACAAGAATTTTGAGTCGAAATTATTTCCGCAAATCATTTCAAAGTCGAGAGCTTTCGATTTGAAAAATTGCGAAATACTATTGTTTTGAATATTTTAATGATTAAAATACTTTTACTAAATGTAAACATTTTGAAACATCTCAAAAGTGGACTATTTTAACATTTCTATGAATTATTCAGATTTTGATTAGATTTCATAATATTCAAGTTCAATTCAGTCAAATCAAAAAAGATTTTATTATAAAACATTTTATAAATAAATTTTTAATTTACAAATAGCAAATAGCATGGCATTCTACTTTAATCTATAATTTATCGCTTGATTACAACAAGAGACAAATGCTAAACCCTTAATCTGGTGAAAAATTGAGACCATGGACAACATTACTAAGCAACTGATATTCTTTTAATGGTCCTAAAGAGAACCTATCGAATGGTCGGTAGAGTTGAGTGAAGTGGCACTCGATTTGAGTAAATTAATGGTTGAATTGCACACAATTCATAAGATATTACATAAACCTGTCTTTGATTTAATTCATTATTAAATATCGAAAATTTTGAGTCAATGAAAGCATTGAATAAATCATTTAATCCATTTTCAGTATAATATTACAGTTCTGTGCAAAACATTATTTGAAAAACTAATTTAATTTTAATGAGTTATTAGAGAAGGAATGACATCATTTGTGCTCGATCAATACGAATATTTAATTATTTTTTTCTCGATAGTTTAGTCGACTTTTAATTAATGAGGATATTATTATTCAAAATGCTTTGCTTTTATTTTATAATTAATTCATAGATTAATTAATGGTTTTATTTTTATTATTAATCAAATTCTGATTATAATTTCAAAACAATAAAATCATTTCAAAAATTGATTTCTTATAATTATTTTCTTTCAAAAAATAATTACTTTTCATAACACCAAAATATCAAGAGCACTAAAGGTTAAAACAGCTCAGGATAACGTTCAATGATATCAAACAGGGATGGGGGAATATACAGGTACCCAGTACCCATTGGTCTAGGCGAAGAGTCTAGGTGTAGTCTAGGGGTAGCCTAACCTGTAATGTTAAATTTTTGGCAAAATATAGAGGTGGGTCGAAACTCATCGGATTTGAATGACAAATTTTCGAGCTAGAGAGGGTAAGAGATCGATCCCTCTCTTTTAGCCATCGTTTGTATCAAGTATACATAGTCACAGATTAATTTGTAAGAATATTGTGAGTTTATATTTTATGCATACTAATTACTGACTCATTTATTAGGAACAGTTGGGAATGTGAGAAATGGCAACCTTGCTCATCCTTCGTCAGCCTTCGAGCGAGCGAGGCGGCAAAATATAGGGAAAATTTTTCTCCCACTATTCCACACCCCCTCGAAATTTTGGAGATTTCGAAAAAAGTTCACAGGGGTGAGACTGTGATTTTTTCCCCGGTGAGTCTAGAAAATACCCCCTATACCCCCTGATTTTTTTTGGTCCGAGGGACCCCCTGAGGTCGACCAGTCTCCGCACCCCAGCTTTTAAGTTATCAGAACTATTGAAAAATTCAAATATATTCAAGGATTAAATTTTATGCAAACATTTGGTGATTTCAAAATTGCCGAAAGAATGAAAACTGCTTTTTATGTAAACTCGAAAATTGTCTATAAATGTGTGAATGTGTCAAAAATGGTAGTTTACTCACGAGTCTGAGCCACATATTTGTGATGAGTATTTGATTTTTCTCGTCCTGTAAATCAAAATCAATTATTAATTTGTGATCAGGGTTTGCCTGATTTTCATTTATTAGGTCAGCCAATAAGTTTGTGCAATATTTTATAGAATAACTTCTAAATGAAGAGAGATATTTGAATTCTGTAAAAAGCATATAAAAGTTCTATTGATTTGTAATTTAGTGATTTAAAAAATATTTAGCTCCGCCATCTTGTTTTCTTAATATTCATAGGATTCGAGTTGGCTATGGCGCTAGAGAAGGTCCTAGTAGGTGGACCTGGTTTGATGAGTGGATATAAAAGAAAAATAGTGGAAGCTTATTATGCAACAAGAATCATTAGAATCGGATTGATGGTTCAGTTTTAATGAATTAACAAACTTGTAGAAAAATCATTTGATAAGAATCATTCAAAATTGAACTAGCTCAAATTTTCTTTCAAATTTAGAAAGTACTCAATCCTACCAACAAATGTTACCATTAAGTTAATTCTATCTATTATGGTTCAATTTGGTCCAGAGAAAATTTTTAATTTTGCTTGGGAATTCAAAATTAACTTATATTGAAATATTTTAAAATTTTCTCTATGTCAAACTATAATATATAGAGCATCGGTGTAATGATGACATTTGTTGACATGGGATTTTTGCAAATATGATGAAAATCTTGTTTATTTTGAATCTCAAACAATAATAATATTCATAAAATTGCATTAAAAAATTAAATTTTAATTTAACACAAATTAATTATTAATTATTTGAATTTTAAGAGTAGATTAAAAAATTGTTTAAAACAATAGATCCTAGAGCTAAAAAAATCTCTGTTGTCTTGTTCTATGCTTTTTATTTTGTTGAGTATTTGATTTGTTTGTTTAGTAAATTGAAAAATATTAATATTATTTTTGTTTCACAAAATAAACCTTTCATCAAAATATTCATTAAAATGGTATTTATTTACCATTAATTCTTAATCTGAGACCAAAACAAATGAAATCTCATTTTTAGAGATATTTAGCCATAAATTCATGAAACTATTTCATTAGATTCTAATTTTGACTTGATGATCAAGCTCTATTTTCATAGTTATCAATTCCTTCGATGATCATAATTAAATGATTAGCAGCAAATCATTTGCTGAAAGACATAACATTTGAAATTTAAAACTTTTAAAATTAAATATTTTTACATTCATTTAAATTGAGGAATGAGAAGCCATGAGTCAGCTCAAGTCATTCATAAACCAACGACTGCTCACATGGATTATGTTGAATAACTAACAGCAGTGATGGTCAAGATCCTCCAACTCAGAGATATAGAGGAGGCAGAGGTGCGGAAGGTACTTGTCGGCTTTAGGGGGTCCTTCAGACCAAAAAATAGGGTGGTATAAAGGGTATTTTCCTGACTCGTCGGGAAAAATGCAAAGGGGGATCAATGTAAAAAATCGAGGCAAATCGGATACCCAGGGGGATACCAAAAACTAGGGAGTATTTTGGCTATACCCCATTCCTTACCCCTGAGAGGAGGGAATTTTAGTAGGTGTTCAGAGTAAAAAAACAAAGTGTAGAAAAATTTGACGAAAATTTGACTAAAAAATATGAACGGAAGAGAAGGGTAAAAATTTTCCGGCTTGTCAGTAAGGACGGGGTCTAGCTGAACTCAAAGCTCAAAATATTTGGGCTATACCTCCCTTTGGCCATCAGTGAACTAGCATAAATCTTGAATTTATGAAATATTTAGAAATTGTTTTTTTGTTAGACATCTAATATAAAGTTCTATTCTTTTAGTATTAAAAAGAATTGATTCATAGATTGTGTTCATATGTGTTGTGTTTACTAAAGCTCTCGATTTATACAAAGAAATCATCCGTCAAATGTTGAATCAATAAATTTTCAGCATTTGTTTTATTCGAAAAACAATCTTGAAAATATTTATGAATTCATAATAATAATAGCACTTCTGTTGAGAAATAAAATAGAGCAGAGTGGGTCCAGAATCTTTAACTTAGAATATTTTGGCAAAACCCCCTAGCTTTTCGTGGTTCCAACATACCCCTAGCGCGAACATCATTTGGTCAAAAATGGCCACCGAAATCGAATTTAGGAAAATTAAAACTAATCAAGCTAATTTAACTGAATTTAAACCGGATTTTTAAGCCAATTTAGTAAAAAAATGCCATTCTTTAGAGGTTATAGGTTATTTTGACTTGAATAACAAAAAGCAGTCAATCAGTTGGAATGGTCTTTGATTTTTATTTATACGGATTTACCTCAAAATGAATATGGTACAAATAAAGTGGTTGAATTTTTATCATTTTGCAATAATTAAATAATTGTAAGCTTGTTGAATGCGCCAAATTATAAATATAATCCATCAAATTTATGTCTCAAATGCTTAGATCAGAACTCTTTGGTGTGAATTTACTTTTAATTTAGTTATGAAATTATATTTAACACAAAAGACTCGATTTCCTGAAATTTTTGGAAAATGTGATGAATTTGATGGATCACCACTTTGTGAATATGTCTCACTTCTGGCTAATGACCCAAACTTTGTAAACAAAAGTTGAACAGAAAAATAGTTTTATACTACACTTCAGAGATTTGACAGCAAAACGAATATAAAATAAATCATTTATTTTGCAAAAGAAATTTCGTTTCAAACTTTTTGACGATAATGACCAAGAATTTGTAAATTGGGCTCTTGGTTGCAGAATGACAAGTCAATTGGCACTCACCACATCAATAACTTGCTGCAAAGTTATTCCAAAGCGTACTTTCAATGCCTCGGACTCGTTAGCGACGGGTCTCTCGAGCGGATCGTAATATCTGAGCAGATCGTTAATCAATCGCCTCTCATGCTGTCCACAATCGCAACCTGCATAGAACACAATCAAAATTACCGCTCCTGCATACTTTCACACACATTTGATTGATCATTTTGATGATAGCCATGCACCTATTTTATACACTTCAACTGAACTAGGTCACTTTTTGACAATCAATTTTCTAATAGTAATCTTGATTGATTGAAATATCACAAAAAATTTCAACTCAACCAAATAGAAGTGATGGACCATATCTTTTGGCCACAAGTGATAGTATGAGTGAGCACTCAATCCACCTGTCCTTCAATCCATCTGATGATGTGTTCTGACATTCAATTAAAACTAATATTTTGAGTCGAAAGCGGCAAAAGTATGGCTCACTTTCTCGCAATTTCTTTGTGTCATTTTGTTGGAAATATTTTTCGTGTTTTTTATGAATTTCAAATATACTTGTACAAAAATAAGCCATAAGTTGCTAGACTATTTTTGTTCATAATTAATTAATTCTATGTGCGATTTATTCAGTCGGTTAAAGAATTTAAAAAATAAAGAAGGGTTAAACTATTTATTTAGATCCATGCAAATATTAATATTATGCAATTTGAAAGTTAGGCTTCACTTGTGATATACTCGTAAAACGTGTGGATATTCTATAATTCGCTGTAAGATAAGAAAATGTTTAAATGCTAAAAGCAATGGTCATTATCGACACATTTTCACAATAGTATAAACTAAATATATAAAGATCAAATTTGTTCAGTCGGCTAAAAGTGAGTCTCAGCTCATTTGAAGTCCAGTAAAAGTAAGTGAAACACAAATAGCGATATAAGACAAGACATAAGAAACTTTGTTTTTAAGGAAATTCAGTTATCAGTAATGAGTTGTTTCGCAACTCAACTAATCTGCGATAAACCGCTTTCTGTGGACTCACTAATTGGTGTCTCCAATTATTTTGTGTCTTTTGGCAAATTCTGTCTCAAAATTTTAAAATTCTTTTTTTGTATAACAGTTTGACATTAAATATTTAGAAATTTATTCCAAGAGTATACACTATAGTTATAAACAAGGGTGGGCAAGAGAGATTTTCAGAAACCCTTTGAGTTTGAAAATTTTGAAATAATCACCATGAAGAAAATCATAGGCCCAAAAAATTGCAAACCAAAAACTCTGAAAATTAGGGGTCCCTAGATTTTGGCAATTGTAAAAACTGGTAATTTTCCGCCATTTTTCTTTTCATTTTGATTAATTTAATTGGATTTAAGCTGAATTTAAGCTTTTCGGTACTTCCACCGATATTTTATCCCACCACTAATCCCTTGAGGTTTGAAAATTTGTGGTCCAAAAAATTCCCCTGAACTCAAAACCTTGCCCATCCCAGTTACAAATGATATCAAAAATTGTGTCTCAGACCAGTTTAGTGACAAATATATTTTGTGCGACATTTCATCGATTTAAGCGCATCATAACTATAAATGACTGTATGGTAAATATTATTGATCGGTTGATGATACTTTCTTCCTACAAGCTCTTTTATTTAATTAAATGCAAGTTAGGCACAATTTGCTGATATCGACAGTACGATAGCCAGAACTCGAATTTACAGATCGACAAAATTTCTCAATCATTGCAACAATTGGGTCAAAACGGCTGTTAAACTCATAATAAGTGTATAAGAATCTGATTGTAGACCTCTTTCTTCTTAAGAATGTTGAGTTGGAAGCGCTCATTAACTCAATAATGTTTGCTATCATATGATTGACTGTAAATTTCCGGTCAGAAAAGGTCGAGTCATTCGGCGATTCACTTAATTTATTATAAGATTATGTCTTCAACAGAATTGTTTTCATTGCAAATGTATTAATCGATTAAAATATTTGTCAAATTGACTTCTGGCTAAACAAATATTTTGGTCAAACAATTTGCCACAAAATTTAGTGATTGCATCAAAATAGTCAGAAATTAAATTAATGTGCTTTTTGTCAACCAATTCAGTGAGTCTTAAAAGATGATGAAAAAGATTTTCCTTTTATTATAGAAAATATTGACTATTATGTGGAGGAATGCCTTATTGTCGACAAGATTTTACTTCTTTTGCACTATAATGGAGTTAACCATTAAGTATTGAATTATTGTATTTTTCGAAATCAAAGATGAAATGGCGATCCATTTTGGTTCAAACAATTTTCGTCCCAATCTTTGAGTAAATGTTTATTGACTTTAATTCAATGGATGCCAACTCTAAACACGATTCAAGATTTTAGTTATTTATAGCCAACGAATCCTCACATCTCTTGACTGTTATCACAAATGATGTCTTATATTAAGCAAAGAACCCACACTTTTGTTGGCGTTCTGTCACTGAAGTCGTGACCATTGATTTGATCAAAAAACTGATGAATGAACCAACACTTTCAGTTAAAAACATAGTTTATTCTCCTTTATCTGACCACTCCTTTCATATTATTGCATTTTTATATCCAAATTTGTGCTAGCTCATTAGACAACTAATGTTTAAGATAAATAATATTCCTTCAAGATTTAGTTAACAAACATTCAAATCTAAAGACGTGCAAGCAATTTTTGTGAATAAACAAGCAAATGGTTCAAATTTTTAATTGATTTAAAGGGTAGAATAAGTTATTTTATTAGGAATTTAATAATTGAATTATTTGTAGTGAATTTATTTGCACTGCAAACGACTCAATCAAAATATTTTCAAAATTAGCATAATTTAAGATATAATTTGATTCAATATTTAATTGGTTTCATTCAGACAAACGTCAAATCAAATAAGAATAGTTATAATTTCCTCGAATCAATTCATAAAAACATGTTCGTGACTCAAATTGAAAAAGTATTTGAAAAGGTTTTCTTTCAGCGCTAATGAATGAGAAAATAGAGATCAGATGCTAAGAAAAATGTGGATCTTTTGCAAGAATCAAATTAGCATAAGTTATAAAAGTATATAGTTGTCTTTGTTTGAAAGTATCTTCAATTGTGTTGTGATAGTTATTATACCAGTGATGGAGCGATACTTCCCAACGCCTGACAGCTTTGATAGCATTACTTCTTTTCTCATTGCATTCACTCCCACTTCTCTCATATCCAACATTGCATTCATTCCTTTGTGTCTCTGATATTCTTATATTCGAGGACAACGTATTTGCAGAGAGTGGGCGAATGTGTGCAGAGAGAGAGAGAGAGAGAGAGAGAGAGAGAGAGATTGTATGAAACTATAATTTTATCGACTGTCGGAGTCCCTTATGAGTCATGACTGAAGATTGAACCGAAACTAAATGCGGAGACGATAAGCAAAGGATGATTGGAGTGAGACTTCGAGTCGGAGTCAACTGAACAGTGCGCTTACAATCGAATCAATGGAAGCAAAGGACCTTGCCTCATATCTGAATAAAATGTGCTCAATTTAGATGCAGGGGTTTCCAGATTCCGAGAGTTCAGTGGGAGGTTCAACCTGATAGTTTTAGGTTCTTGATGCCAGAGAGGGGACTTTTATGTTATTGAATAGTCAAATCAGAAAAGTTCTCCCTCTCACATATCTTGACATAGATGAATTCCAATTTCTCTATTCATAGAATTTGGAACTACTCATCTCATGAAGATCTTAGAAAGGAGTAAATTTTGTTCGGATATGCGACAAGGTCCTTTCGGTCTTAGAAAACAGCGCTTTGTTTTGTCTGATCAGATAAACGCTTAATTCTGTTTCCACTAATTTCCTATCAAACAATGTATGAAAACTCACCAAAACAAATGTCTATCCCTAACTGCGATCAACACTTTTATTAGAACAGATCTATTATTCATAGTCAGTCATATAGGAGAAAGTCAACTCATATGAACATTATTTCAATGAAAAAATCCAATAAAACAATGTGTACTTGTATATTTTATTCTCATTGAATGCCTTCGAGAGATTGTTTGCATTTGAATATTTATGGAAAAGAATTGCACAACAGCTTGAATTTGTAATGTGTTTCGAATTAAAAATTGATGATATGTGAATTGAGCTGGATGATATATCAGTTCAAATTGCTTTCAATTATTCGTCTCTTTAATACTCAATTCAATTGATTTGAATTATTGTAACGCAAAAGTCGTTTAGATATAAATGAGTTTTGCCTTAAGTTAAGTACTTTCGACATTAAGCCCTCGAAATCCATGTTTTACGTCTCCATTAATAGCATTTGTGACAATAACAGCATAAATAGTGTCAAATGTGACGGTTATGGCACTGACTTCACATTAGTGACAATTATCTTCGGTTCTCGTCTTCTGTCATAATTTTATTTAATTTATTCTTCAAATCTGTTTTTACCCAATTTTTCCGTTTCACTCATTTCTATTCAAATTTTTGTGTTTAAAAATAATTTTATTCATTGATTTTTATATTTAACTCAATTTTCTGTTTATATAGAGAAATCTGTTGATATTTGTTCCAGTATTCTGTTATTTGGTCAAAATATTTGGCTAATTCTTTTACAAATCAAATTAATTTTATTCATTTAGGAATTATCGCAAAAAAATATTGACTCTCTTTGCACAAACAATAATTGAATTTTCATCATGGAAGTGATTGATTATGTGACCCAAAATTATTATTTTATTGGCCAAAATTGCATCTATTCATAAAACAATGTTCGAATTTCAAAAGCAATTTATTGTTATTTGATTATTTGCGAATACAATTCACTCAATTCTTGAGCACAAAACACATTATGGTTTTGATGAGTACTTTTCGGAGCAATAATAATAATAATTAAGAATATCCTTATTATTACTCTACATTTCATAAATTAAATAAAGACATTAAATTTGAAACCTTATGTTAAAATCAGAGATGAACAAGGGGGTATTTTTAGAATATACACACTAGCCCAAAATTTGTAAAAAATACCTGCCTAGAGGCCATTTTTTTACTAAAATCTGATATTTTTGTGAAGGAAGTCGGCCATTTTGGTCATCATCATTGATAATTTAGTCTATATATGATACTATTTATCTTAATTAAAGCATTCTAAGCCTAATTAGCACGGAAATAAACTATTCAAGAACAAAATTGCAGAAAAATATTGACTTCTATCTGCCGTCTTACCTGTCCCTAGACGCCCTAGACTTGGATGGTTTGGCCTTCTCTGGTTAAAATTAAATTACAGGATATTCTGAGAATTCTTTGTCTTTAAACTTTTTCATTAACTTTTATAATAATTAAATGAAGGAAAGGATTGCATTCAAAAACCTAATGAACCCAACATTACATCCAATTAAAAGACAGAATATATTTATTATATTCATTACAAAATCTTTTAAATAAATTATTCAAATTATTTTTATGTTTCAAATGTGATCTTTTAATGAAAAATATTATACTTTTGTGGGAATCGATTATTTAACAGAATTCAGTGAAGTCTTAAATTATAATATTTTGATTACGACATTAAATAACATCCGAAAAGTTTACCAAAACAGTAAAATGTCTAAATTTCAAAAAACCATTAAAATAAGAGCAAAGTTGAGGGATCAACAAATTGAGTATTTCTTAGATTGGATGCAATTTCCTTTAAATCCAATTTTTAAAATCAATTCTTGGATGGGTTTCGTTAAGATTTGTTTGTTTGCTATGAAATCTCTTTATTTGTTATTCAACTACTTTTAAAAGACAACAAAAATGAAAACTCAAACAAATGAAAGATAAGACTAACGGTTACATTAAATTCGGATTCTTTTGACATCAAATGATTGAAAGGGAGACAAATTGTAATCGATTCGACTCTGAGTACAATTTGTGATAACACGAGTCATAACAGAGATAATCAGTTTTGTTCTAAACTAGTCTTTTGGTTCTAATTCGTAATTTTTTCATTTTTAAATCGCTGGCAATTTATTTCATGTGTTGTGCCATTCGACTCGACGCTTGACTGAACTTTCACTGTTAGCTACCATTTTATGTTCTTCTCTGTATTTTTTCATTTTCTATGCTTTCGCTTCATTTAATTCGAACTCAAATTCGTTGAATCTATTCTTTGTATGATCTCTGAGGGTATGAGTAGTTTTCGAATGCTTTCAAAATTAAGAACATTTTTCTGTTGAAAATTTAAATTGTCTACAAAATTAAATTAATCGATTATATGAATAATTTGTCTAATAGTAAAATTAAAGCCTTATCTAGGAATTTGGAGAATTCGTTCAAGTGTAGTTAAAATGAACGAATTCTCCTTTCGGTTGATATACTCGGGTCAGCATATAACTCAAAAACTTCATAAAATTTTGTTTTTATCACCGAAAACAAAATGATTAATATTTAAAGTTCAGAAGTGGTTTACTTGTTGTTGGATGAAATGCGCTCTTTTCACAGATAACTCAATTTTCAGTCCACAAATGAATGTAGACATGAATTCGATTCATACATTTTGGAGACATTTTTTCAGTGCAACGAAAAATTCAATTTATTGTTAAAATGTTTGATTCATTCAATTTTAAACGAAATGAAAGAAATAACTAACGATTTATCAAATAATTGAAGAGATAATCGATTTGTGTATCAAATGAGCGATTGTTTGAAATGATATTAATTTTTTTTATGTTTTGTTTGAAAATAATTTCAATTATTTATTAATGTTATGCTTCGGAAATACATTTTTGTTTGAATGAAAGCAATTAGTCTGAATAAAGCATTACGATTAGAAAACTAACCATTTGTTATCTCATACATTATTTTAATCAAATTATATGATGAAGAGTGAGGTAATTCCGGTGTTTGGTTGCGATGGTAGGCCTCTATTTGTGATAATTTCGAGTGACAATAGGTTTTATCCCTTAATTGTATTTTTCGTATCTTTACTTTTTTTGATTGATTTTTTGTGAATCAAACAATCAA
The DNA here is from genome assembly GCA_034702105.1 of Fuscozetes fuscipes. Taxonomy (NCBI): domain Eukaryota; kingdom Metazoa; phylum Arthropoda; class Arachnida; order Sarcoptiformes; family Ceratozetidae; genus Fuscozetes; species Fuscozetes fuscipes. The sequence continues at coordinate 1,681 of JAQGCS010001559.1, read as the reverse complement.
TTGTAGTGTTGAGTCATAAAAATCAGTAAGTTTGGCTCTTGCAAGTAATTGACGCATAAAATAGATATAGACTTAAAGGCATTAAACTAATGATATTTCGCTCCTATCGCTGCTCTCAATAAACTTTGATTTCACTCATTATATCGCTGTTTGTTTGTACGCCACATATCGGTACACATAACCCGATATAACCAACAAACGAGTCCTCTCTTGCCTCCAAATATTTTGCAATTCTTTTGGTTTTGAGGGATTTATGACGAAAGACTTGTCGAAAGACTGTTCCACGAAACACAATTCCTTAAAAGACAGCTCCATCAAATTTTCCAATATAATCAATTAGCTATAAAGATTCTAGAAAATATTTTTCTCAAAGTTTTCACTATATTTAAACCTCAAATATTACAAACAAGTTCGGTTCAAGCTCAATGCCACTACATTTACATCTTTATGATAACACAATTTATTTGTCTTTAAAAGAGTTTTTATCAAATTGAAATCTCGTTTGACAGCCATTTTTGATTATTTTGGGTCAATTGTATTTTCAACATTTGAACCGACAAAATTTTATACTAAATAATTCTTAAATGCAGAAAAAAAATATTTTAATGAAATTTTGAAAAGAATAAATAAATAAGCCACAATACTTGATCCTAAAAATTTCTGGGAAGTGGGTTCGGGTTAACGTTTTTCTGGAGCTGGATTTCTGGGAACAGTCTCTCAAACAAACGTCTTTCGAGAAGTTGTCGCTTTTAGGGATTATGTTACTTTACTTTGTAGTAAATTAGGTATAAATGACCTGTCTAGGTTATATGTGAATTTCATTCTATGCTCAAATAAGCAACCAAAATAAAAATTGGTTAATATGTAGAGAAAGATACCACAAATAATTAGTTATCGCCTTATTCTTTGAAAAGAAGAATTCAAAAAAATTCGATAATAAAACAAAAATAATATTCGTTATCATGGTTAAATAAATATTCAGTATTAAATAGATATAAAATTAATTTTAAAGAATGAAGTCGGCGAGGGGGTATAGTGTTGAATTTGGAAAATTTCTACAGGGGAAGTTGCCAAAATTTTCAGCTCTAGGGGTAAGAGGTCAGCCCCTTGGCCATCTATGATTTTAATGTATTTTACATGATTGAGAAAAAATTTATTTGGAGGCACCTTTTTCAATATGTTATCCGAATGACCCTAAAGTGGTTTGCCTGAGCAGAACTACAAATATAACATTTGGTCATTTAATTTGAGAATTGATTAAAACCTTTTAAAATGAATCGTAGATTTATAAATTAAAGTTATCTTACTAGACTAATAGTGAAATCATGATTACAATTTTGATACACTCTAACCTCTCTGTTGTGAATCTCTGTGTTGTGTATAACTTTTAGACAAAATTTGGAAACATTTCTTATGATCAAAAATTATTTAAAATTTCATTGTATTGAATGAATAGTGAATTCAACCAAAAAATGAGATTCCCTTTGAAAATCATTTTAATATTAAATAATTAGTAATTTCTTACTTTTGACCACAACTCAGTTGACCACAAACTGTTGATACTGAGTTGTGGTCAAAAGTAATAAATTACTTTCATAATTATATGTAAACTATTGCAGTCTTTTAGTTGATCTTGGAATTTGTGATTTGCCACAAATTCAATGAATTACAGTTTTCTTTT
>JAQGCS010001558.1:0-13295 GCA_034702105.1 Fuscozetes fuscipes | reverse complement strand
TCTCAAAGCCCAAAACCAGCCCATACCCATATGGGTCTGGGGACCCATGGGCCATGGGTACCCATCTTTGACCACTACTAGCAACCATCTAAGATGACTTTAATCATTAACAAAATTTTTTTAAATCTTTTGACCGACGAATTGCCACAATCTATTAATTATGAAAATGAAGGCAATTATTATATAAATAAGCATACAATTTATATAAATATGCTTCACCTGTTGATTATCTCAATGAGTTGTTGTCCATTAGAATTAGTTCCCAATCGTTTGCATCGTTCGTTGAAAATCAATTTTTTCAACAAAGGATCCATTTCCTGGTTGTGTCCGTTTTTCATCTTTGAGTAGTGTTTGAACCAATTCAGGGGAATATTTATAAATTCTTTACAAAAATAAAAAATATTCAAATTATATGTTAAAGAAGCAAGTTATCAAGTACCATCTACATAAACCTGCCCTGGCATAACAATTTTGGGCTCCCAATAATCAATGTTAAGTCTGTTGAGACCCGCATTCTTTAGAGCCATAACCCAACCGCCAATAAATTCTTGTTCCGTTGGATATGGTACTAAATCAAAGGCCTTCTGTCGCTCAGGTGTTGGCAACAGTTGAAAGATGTCGCCGTCGTATAAGATATTGGCCACAAATAGGCCGTTCGATGCCAAAAGTCGTGCGATGTTATCAGCGGCATTTTGTTTGTCCCAAATCCATGCCATCGCATAGTTAGTGAAAACAACTGATACTTTTCCGGATAATTGTCTGAGTGTTTCATCAAATTTGTCCCAATGGGTGCCGAAATCTTGGACTAAATACTCAATTTTGGCCGTTTTGTTGTACTTTTGAGCAAATCCAACCATTTTTGGATCGATATCACAGCCGATAATACGTTCACAGTTTAGGTCATTTAGGAGTTTAGTGGTTGAACCTGTTCCACACCCAATATCCACAATGATTCCCAGGTCGCTTAGGAATAATGTAACTTTTGATTAGTTCAATTTAGAAATTGATAATAACTTAACAAAATTAACACATTTATAATCCAAATATTTTTACTTCTCTCAATTACAAACTATACATGCATATAAAATTTAACTATTATAGAATATTTTTAAAATAAAAACTCACTTGTTACTGACGTTAAATCTATTGATTATGTCGATTAATTTATTTGCAGGTTCTATTGAATCAGTAAATTCATTGTAATAGTTTGGGTTGAATTCCATTATTGTTATAATTGAAGGAAGTTTTAGGATATAAATGAACTTTTAATTTAATTAACAAGAGCTTAATGAAGAGCTCAATTACTTTAATGAATTTTATCGAAATGTAAATCCTATTATTCGATACTTTTATTACAATTTTATTTGCGTTTCAAAAGCTTTGTTTAAATATTATTTTAATTTATTTGTCAAACATTTGGATGAAAATGATATTCATTTTATACGAAACAAATAGCAGATAATTAATTATCTTTGGCTCAAAAACAACAACAAAATTATAAGAACTTCTCATCCATTTATCCAAATGTCACACTTTTTTACTGGATTAGTCATTCCATTGGATGAATTGGTACGCTTGATGAATTCATTATTATGATTAAGGGGTTGGGTTGGCCTCTTGCTACTGTTATCTAAATCAGAAAAATATGTTTTCATCGAAATACTTATCTATTAAATGAATTGTTTATTAGGAAGTTTCCAACGATTTTGCTGTTTTTAAAACCCATATAGTTTAACATGGTTATATTAGTTTCCGCTGCGCAATAGTTATACATTATAATTCCTCTCAGGTTATAGCTGATTATCGAGGTGAAAATAAAGCCGTTGATTAATTATTAATCTAAATTGTTTGAAATGCAGCTTACAAAGAAATCAATGAACTGGTACAAGTTTAATTAAATAAAATAAAAATTATTAAATAATTAAATAAAAATATTATATCATTTGTTTGTCATTATTAATAAGAATTCAATCGAAAGAATTTTCAATATTTTAATCATATTTTTAATTAATATTCAATTATAAAGAGCTATAATTTCTGACTTTCATTGGGTCGGAAATTAATTTATCCAGGTTAAACATTTATCCAGGTTCATTGTGGTATTAACTATCAAGATTATGCTGAAATTGTCAAAATTCTAATGAATATTAATTTATTTCTCAAATATCTAATCAATAATTTTATAGATTTCTATTATGGAAAACGTGTTAAAAGTTTATCTAATTTGTTGATTAGTGTTATCAACAATTTATAGCTATTGAGACAAACTGTTTTCAAGTGAGGGCTCAACTCGTGATATCACAACAACTTTATAAACAAAAATAACCAGCAATATAAATATTTAGTAAAGTGTGAGCAAGGGAATATAACCCAAATGCTCCTTAGAATATAAGCTCGAGCGAAGCGTTAGCATTCATATGATTCAATTTTATTCATGATAAAATATACACAAGTTTTTTTATTTGTTTGTAAATCGCAGATTAATTATTGTTTGGATTGTTGAGTTGGGTAGTCCTATGTGGACCTAATAGAATCTTGAGTAAATTAGCGAACGGAGCGCTTACCAACAGATAGAATACAATCGACAATAAATATGTCACCAAATAATCAAAACAAATGATTATCCACTAATTTGAAAATTTATATAACATTCATATTATAAAGAATCTAGGTTATATAAATGAAACTCATGAGTCATGACATAATATGTAGAATAGACGGCAGATTGTCGGGAAACACCAATTATATAATGATTCGAATGATTACCATGTTAAAATAGTCAGAGTAAATGAATGAAAAATTAGCAATGCAGAGAAACCTCAAAAATGTGACACATTCATCAAGTTTACAATGTACAATAGTGATGGCGAATAAGTTTCAGAGCTAGTAACTTTTCTTTTAGATTACGTTAGTAGGGAAATTCCAATCACTAGTAATAAAAAAGTTACTTAAAATTATTTAAAATTTTGTTTTAATTTTATAGTCTTTTCCGTTAAACTTTATGAAGCAAGACAGTAAGACAGCTAAATTTATTTTTAATTACATAATCAAATGAAGTGGTCTAATATAAATAATTCAAATTTCCACCATAGTACATTTGTGGTATAAATTAGAACCTGACCAATAATTGGCAATAAGTCTTGTAAATCATTTTATTTGAGATCACATGAAAATATCAAAAAGTGATATTTGTTTACATCAATAAAACTTTGCCCGAGCAATAAGACTGACATCTACCCAGCACTTGTATGTCAGCCATTCTGGACTCCATTTGAAAGACAGAAGTATTGCATTCACCGGCTGTTATGTAATTGATTTGTTTGTTGGCGAAGAGGTCTCCGACACATTCACTAAAGTCTGAATGAGTCAACTGACCCGTCATTATAATGGTTTCATTGCCTGATTGACAACAAACTTATACGAATTATTCTTTCAAATTTAAAGGTAAATTTACCTTGATAAGCCATTATTGTATAGTTGACATGAATTTTGATAAGACCAAGGTCATCTTCCTTCATAACATCGTAGATTTTATAACCAGAACTCGATTTTGAAATGAGACTGCAATCAGTTTTATTGGCGTATGTTTTGACGATTCGACTTATTTTCGTGAAATAGGAGCCGACTTCGCACCGGTATATCTCCGAGTATATAAAATTCGGGGCTAAATTGAATCAGATGATTTTATATATTATAAAATAGCTTGGTTTTTGCATTAGCAGTATAATATAGTTTAAACCTATTTTAATGAAAATTATCTAACATTTAATATAATTAAAACTTGGTGATTCAAGTCGAAATTGCAACTGTTCAGTTTTGCGAACGATGTTGAGAAAATATTGCATGGTAGAAGAAGTCTTTGATTTGTGGGCGAAAATACGATGAGCTAAATATCATCTAGATTAGATCAATAATGGTTTAAAATATATTTACTCAATGAAGTGATATGACCGAGGTAGAAGTTGAACAAAATAAAATGGTGTATTAAAGAGAGTTGCATGCTCAATTTTATTTACACCATTTTATTTGAGGACTAAATAAACACCACTTATAAAAACATCTTTAAAATGAAAAAAAAATTAAATTTAAAGTAATTTATTTTTTCAATTTATTACGAAATTTGTAATTAGAACCACATTTCAACAAAATTAATACTCAAATTGATAAAATGATACGTCAAAAAGCACCTGGATGTTCCCCTTTTGTGTGACTTATCATTCATTTTCTTGACTTGATCTTTGATAATGAGCTCTTTGAGAATGTTATCCACGTCTATATCGGGCACAGCATTCGGTTTCATGAACCCCTTAAGCCAATTGATTGACCATCGGAGAAAATCTAATATGAATCACAATAGTTATCATTTAACAATCACATTAACCAAGGTAAACTATTGAAAAATTAAATCAAAACCTTCTAAATAGACTTTTTCTGTATAAACACATTTTGGTTCCCAATATTTGACGTCACAGTGTCTGAGACCTGCATTTTTGAATGCACTCATCCATCGGCCGATCACCAGTTGTTCGTTGGGATATGCGATCCACTCCTCATATTTGTCTCATTGCTCAGCACTAATGAAACGGAAGATATCGCCAACAAATAAAATTTTGAGTTCAAATTTAGCGCCTAATCTACTGAATCTGTTGAATACAGTGTTGACATCACTTCCATAGTAACCAAAGCTGTAAAGATTTAAATGCTTTAAAATTGAATCCTTTAGAAAAGTTCTTCGATTCTTTCGGTAACAAAACAGTCACCGAATCAGATATTTGGTGCAAATCACTTATATCCACAAAAGAACCCAATTTTACTCTTTATTGTTAGGAAAACTAAAGACTGAGGAACCGATTCTTTCACAAAAGACATATTAGGAGGAAAAACGAGCGCCAGAGGAAAGCCAATCAACAATGGGTTCACTTTACTCGCGATTAAGTAATCTTTGATTAGAAACTGATATCAAATTGATTAACACATTTGTCACTCTTTGATAGTTGAGTCGAAAGCAGAGGACAATACTTCTTCAGTATTGACGACACCGACGTCAGAGTCCACAGAAGAGGACTTCAAATATGCTTTGGAGGAACGGCTTCTCTGTTTTGAAAGTCCGTTCATATATTCGGCCAAATGTCTGAAGAGAAGAAAAGACAAGAATCTAAAGAATCAATACTTTCTTCACTACATCGGATGGGAACAGAAATGGGACGAATGGGTCGGAGAGGACTCACTTCTCAAACACAATGACCATAATCTCAAAATACAGCTCCAATTGATTGATGAATATGAAAAGGTGAGCACTTCTTCTTCAGTAACAGCACCGACAGCACAGTCCACAGAAAAGAACTTCAAATACGCTTTAGAGGAACGGCTGCTCTGTTTTCAAAAACCATTCATATATTCGGCCAAATGTCTGAAGAGAAGGAAAGACAGGAATCGTAAGAATCGATACTTCATTCGTTACATCGGATGGAAATGCGACGAATGGGTCGGAGAGGACTCACTTCTTAAACTCAATGACCATAATCTCAAAATACAGCTCCAATTGAGTGATAATTATCGAAAGGCCAGCACTTCGTCGTCGAAGAAGCGAAAGAGCGATGACTCAAATGATACCAATATTAAGCGCCAAAAGAGTGATAATAATTCGCCGAAGAATAGAACTAATGGTTTGTTTCAATTACTCCTTTGGATGAGCTCTTAATATATGAACCTTTGTTTGCAGTGAAAGAACGAGTGTACTATAACAGCCTTACAAACAATAAGAAGAATCAATTGATTCCAACATATGATAGTAAACCTGGAATTGAGATCAAAATCCCTAAACAACTGAAACAATGTCTCGACGAAGACGGAGATCTGATTACAACACAACACAAACTCATAGTATTGCCCGCAATCATAACTGTCGAACACATTCTCGACAACTATCTGAAGGAGAAGTTGACCGCAAAACTGAGTCCAACCCAAAAGTCAGAGGTTTTGGATGTGATTAAAGTCATAAAAGAATGCTTCGACGAAATTCTAGGCACTCGACTTCTCTATTGTTCCGAACGAACCCAATATAAGCAACTTTTGGCCAAAAATCAAAACAAACGAATGTCCGAAATGTATGGTTTCATACATTTGTTGCGTTTATTCTTAATGTTTGACCACTTCTTGACGTCGAATGCTTACGATAAGAATACACACCAATTATTAGTCATTTATTCGAATGACATATTGAGATATTTGTCACGAAATGGAGAGATCTTTACATCGACTCAATATTCTGTGTCTTCCGACTAATTCTTATGGTTTTCCAATTATTCTGTTATTCAAATAATTTCATAATTTCTTTGAGTTATTGGTTTTAAATAACTGTTTCACTCATTTATATAAATTTATTTAAGGAATAAATCGATAAAACTTATAAAAACATCTTTAAAATGAAGAAAAACTAAATTTAAAGTAATTTATTTTTAAAATTAATTACGAAATGTATAATTAGAGCCACATTTTGACTAAATTAATACTCAAATTTATAATTTAATATGTTAAAAAGCACCTGGATCACCATTAATCTCTTTTGACGACAAAATTCCAGAGTTGTTGAGTGATTTCTATGAGGTCTTCCCCTTTGTCTGACTTATCATTCATTTTCTTTACTCGATCTTTGATTATGAGCTCTTTGAGAATGTTATCCACGTCTATATCGGGCACAGCATTCGGTTTCATAAATCCTTTAAACCAATTGATTGGCCATCGGATGAAATCTATTATGAATCAAGTTATCATCTCAAGGTAAGCTAGATGGAAAATTCAATCTAAACCTTCCAAGTAGACTTTTTCGGGATAAACACATTTTGGTTCCCAATATTTGACGTCACAGTGTCTGAGACCTGCATTTTTGAATGCACTCATCCATCGGCCGATCACCTGTTGTTCGTTGGGATATGCGATCCACTCCTCATATTTGGCCCTTTGCTCAGCATTAAGGAAACGGAAGATATCGCCGACAAAAAGAATGTCCATAACTATTATGCCATCGTTTGTCAATAACTGCTCAAAATTTTTGGCCGTCTGTTCGATGTCTTTGATCCAATGGAGGGCATAGTTCGAGTAAATCACTGATACCTTTCCCTTCAATTTTTGGAGGTTTTCATCCAATTGAGCGAATGGTGTGCTTATGTCTTGTGTGTAATATTGGGTGTTATTCATAGGGTTTGTCTGTTTGGCCACTTCTATCATTTGACTGTCGATATCAATGCCGACAATACGTTCGGGACCTAATTGTTTGGCTATCATTTTGGCCGTATTTCCCGGTCCACAACCGATGTCCACGACTAACCCTAATTTCCTTAAAAAGTAAGTGAACTTGTACATTAAATTAAGTTACACTTATTTAATAATTTTGACATTTAATCTATTATTTTCTAATGTATACTACAATTTAAAGTCAGAAATGGAACGTAACTCAATCTATGGTTATAAACTAGTGAAAACTTTGATTATTATGATTGATCATCAAGGAAATTTGGCAAAACATTTCAATTCCAAACGAGAAAATGCTTCAAATATTGCGCCTAAAGTTCTTTTCGAACACAATGTTGACATCGTTTCCATAGTAACCAAATTTATAAAGAATTGAATGCAATTCTTAGAAAAGTTTTTGAAAGCGTTTCATATTTCGAAAGAGTGACCAAAACTCAGGTCTTTGGCCGCAAATAACTTCTATTCATATAAAAGAACCCAATTTTACTCTTAATTGTTAGGAAAACTAAAGACTTTGAGGAACCGATTCTTTGAAAAAGAGTGAGCACCAGAGGAAAGCCTCCCAACAATGGGTTCACTTTACTCGCGATTATGTAATCTTTGTATAGAATTTGATATCTAATTGATTAACACATTTGTCACTCTTTGATAGTTGAGTCGAAAGCAGAGGACAACACTTCTTCAGTATTGACGGCAAAGTCCACAGAAGAGGACTTCAAATACGCTTTAGAGGAACGGCTGCTCTGCTATCATAAAGCGCTCATATATTCGGCCAAATGTCTGAAGAGAAGAAAAGTCAAGAATCGTAAGAATCAATACTTCATTCATTACATCGGATGGAATCAGAAATGGGACGAATGGGTCGGAGAGGACTCACTTCTCAAACTCAATGACCATAATCTCAAAATACAGCTCCGAATGAGTGCTGAATATAAAAAGGACAACACTTCGTCGCTGAAGAAGCGGAAGAGCGATGACTCCAATGAAACCAATAATAAGCGCCATAAGAATGACAACATTTCGTCGAAGAATAGCACTAATGGTTTGTTTTTATTACTCCTTCGGATGAGTTCTTAATAACCTTTGTTTGCAGTCAAAGAACGAGAGAATAGTCTCACAAACAATAAGAAGAATCAATTAATTCCAACATTTGATAGTAAACCTGGAATTGCGATCAAAATCCCTAAACAACTGAAACAATGTCTCGACGAAGACAGGGATCAGATTATAAAACACCGCAAACTAATTGTATTGCCCCCAAATCTAACTGTTAAACACATTCTCGAAAACTATCTGAAGGAGAGAATGGCATCAAAACTGAGTCCAACCGAAAAGTCACAGGTTTTGGATGTTATTAAAGTCATAAACAAATACTTCGACGAAATGCTCTGCACTCGACTTCTCTATTGTTCCGAACGAACCCAATATAAGCAACTTTTGGCCAAAAATCCAAACAAGCGAATGTCTGAAATGTACGGTTCGATTCATTTGTTGCGGTTATTCTTAATTTTTGACCACTTCTTGGCGTCCAATGCTTTCGATGAGAATTCACACCAATTATTAGTGATTGAGTCAAAGCACTTATTGATGTATTTGTGTCGAAATCGAGAGATCTTCGAATCCACTTAATATTTGATTACAACTAATTCTTAACTATTATTTCATAATTTAATTATTGTTTTTTAAATAACTGTTTCACTCATTTGTTTTAATTTTCACTTACCGTTTGTTCAATAACCTTGTAAAGTTTATTTTGTGTGAGCAATTACAAATAAATAAAAAGTATTTCAATTCAGTCAGAGCTACTGAGTGTTGCATTTGTGTAAATCAATGTTAAAATCTAACCTGTTGCGATCATTGTTTATCTTGATCAGTTTGATGAGCTCTTTCGCGGGCAGTATTGCATCAAAACTGGTTTCCTCATAGTTTTGAGAGTCGGCGTCGAAATTCATAACAAATGTTTAGTACAAACTGTTGGCTAATCTCTAATCCAAAAAATAGTAAACCAATGATTAAATCACAAGACTTTTCAATAAACTGAGTATTAAATCAAAACAAAATTGTTTTTCAGCAGAAATAGAGTCAAAGGTTTATGAAAAGCATAAGTTTTGGTGTGATATCAAAATGTAATTTACCTTTCACAAATTTACTCGCTTTCAAAAACAAGCCTTGCCAGTCTTTTAATGTTAATTAAACTAGATGTTTTGAAATCAATAACATAATATCAGCCATTAATTGACTTAACAGTTCGTAATATTGAAGGCTGTTTTCAATAGAGCACAGAATAGAGTCCTTGGATAAGCACTTTTGATAGTGATCTGACGTTTTTTACTGTTGAAGGTTACCATACTCAATGTTTAACATTAAACCATATTAAACAGTTAATATACACCTTACAATGTGTCAATGACTTGGATGCAAGTTTATTTTTAAATGGGTATATTAATTTCATAAAATAAAATGGATTAGTTTTATTAACTAGCTGCTTAATCACGATTTTGTAGCCACTATTTGCCAGATATAATTAGTTACTTCGATGAGGTCTTTGCCGTCAATAGATTTGATGCCTAATCTCTTACAGCGGTCTTCAAAAAGTAATCTCTTCAAAAGGTCCGTCATTTCAATATTCTGTCCATTTTTCAGGGGTTTCGCATAACTTTTGTACCAATTTATGGGAATATTTATGTATTCTATGAATTTATATAAATTAATGTCTATTTGAATGAGTAAAGTAGACATACCTTCGAAATAATCTTTTTCAGTGAAAATAGATTTCGGTTCCCAATAATGAATATCCAATTGATTAAAACCAGACTTTTTGAGCCCATGAACCCATTGGCCAATAAGCTCCTCTTCAGTGGGATATCTCAGTGATTGTTCAGCAATTGATCTCTGGTTAGGATCGAGTCTCTTAAAGATATCGCCGTCGTATACAATGTTGAGTACAATAAACCCGTCCTTTGAGACCAGTTTTGAGATATTCTGCGCAGCCGTTTGGATGTGTTTGATCCAGGTGAGCGAAAAGTTGGATGTAACTACTGATATACTGCCCTCCAGGGCTCGAATCTGAGGACAGAATTCCGTCCAATTCTGCTCAATGTCCTGAACTAAATAATCGATTTGTCTATTCTTGTTAACTTTTTTGGCGAAATCGATCATTTTTTTGTCGATATCACAGCCTATGACATGTTTGCAGTCAATCTCTTGAGAAAGTAGCTTGGTCATGTTTCCGGAACCACAGCCTATGTCCAAAATCGTTGAAAATTGTCTATAAATTGAATTATAAATGAAATATAAAATTAATTTTCAAACTGATATACGAACCGATTATTGGGTTTCATATCATTTATTATTTGAATGAGACGTTTGGCCGGAAGTAAAGTATCATTATTTGAATTATCATAAATTTTTGGGTCGAAATCCATTATATTTTATTTAATAAATGCTTTATTCAATTCAAGTTATAAATATATCTTCTTATGAACACTTTCCGCACAAATTCTACTATAAATATGTTTACAACAAATATTCTTATCATATAATTACGTAATATATACATATAATTTACAGATAAAATATTTTCAAACTTGCTTTTCATATGTGCAATACGATTGTCAAGGAAATTTTTGGTAGATAATATATTGTATTTTATTGGAAAAGTGAAATCCTTGCTCATCATAAATCAAATTCCTTTAATGAAGTCATAGTAATACGATCGTATGTTTTATCATTTTTTCTAAACTTTGAACTTGGAGACAGACAGTCTACTTGAGGAAGGGTGCTATTAAATGTTTGAAAATAAAATGAAATAAATTTAGTATAATCTAGAATTGTTTGAATTTTAATTATTTTAAAAATTACATTGATTACTGTATGTTGAAAATTTCTAGGAATACTCTGTAAGGTTAGGTATATGCCCTATAATAATTTAAATGTTTTATGTCTATCCGGGAATATAAAAAGAGTCTCAAATCTAATCAAAATAATTGTAATATTTTTTACATTTATTTAATCAGAAATGTTTATCGAATTTGTTTAGAGAAAACATTTAATTTAATTATTTTTTATTTTTAGTAAAACATTCAAATATTTAATTGAACTAGTTTCAAAATTATTTTCAAAATTTTTACGATAATTCTACAATGATGGATATATAATATACCCTACAATATTTTAAATTTTCATAATTGTTATATATTAATTATTGTAAAAATTTATTATAAAGAATATTATGAGAATATATTAGGAATAATTCTCTCTAGTTTCATTAAATATTCAAGAAATTCTACAAAGTTTAAAACATTTCCTTTTCGAGCAATTGAATGCGACGGATTTGAGGGGCATGGTAACAGATATACTCATCAAGATTAGTTTACGAAATATGCTTAATATATATTAGCTACTTGATTGTATGATAATTACAGAATATGAGACAATTTGTGCCAAACATGAGATGAAAGTGTTGGCATTGATTTGAAACAAACCCATTGCTGTCAAACCGATTTTGGGGACCAATAGCTCCAATTGAATCATAATCTGTCGATCCATAAGTTGTTGACTCAAGTCTTGTGAATCAGATTCTTTCAAATGTGAATCTGTTTCTAACCTATCGATTAGATTACGTAAACTTTTAGGAATCAAATCGCAGAAAAAGCACTGACTAAACAGTAATAACATGCTATAAATTAATATTTGTATATTTTGGGTTATCCTGATGTAAGGATTGATTGCTAGGTGACAAAGTCCTGCCACACTCATCATTAAATTTACAAATAATGTGATTAAAATATAGAATGAGATGTAATTATCGAATTCTTGAGTTGATTTGTGAATTTTGAGCACTAATTTGTAGATATTTTTCAAATTATTAAAAACATTTGAATTGAGAATATTATTGAATTGCTGGCTAACAATAAAACATTTATAAGCTATCAATGAAATTATTGATAGTTGAGAATTGAATACTATTAAGATTATAAAAACAAGCAAAACAAGTAGGCCTGGGTTGATTTTCGAATAGAATTGTCTATTAAAATAAGCATTGGTGAATGTTACAGTGAATGCCAGTATAATTTGCAAAACTATGAGACATATACAGATCCTTTTCTCCTTTTTGTAATCAATTCTAACGAAATTTGATGTTTTAATATTCTGTAAAAGTTTTGACCCTCGGATCATAATAAAGAGTTCTATCCCAATTGATTGCACGAAGAAACCTATGGTCCCCACGTTGAACAATACAAAAACCAGTAAGGAATTTTTATTATCCGTTTTATTACTTGTACAATTAAAGGTTGTTGTTACGTTTGTCATCCCAGATTTAAAGGTAACTCCTGCCATTAGTGCATGTCCAAGATAAAGCAGTAAGATTATAAGGAGATAGGTGACAATGTCCCAAATTATTAGCAGAATGTATTTGGTTCTAGACATTCCAGTTGTTAAACTCCATCCGAGGTAAGTGTTACCAATGATTCTATGAAAATTAAGTAGAAGATTGAGACCAGGTTGTGGAACTTTAGCCATCATTTTTAGAGATAAAGTAACCAAGGAACAATTAAAATATCATAACGATGTCAATTTAAATGAAATGTTTTATGTCTATCCGGGAATATAAAAATAGTCTCAAATCTAATCAAAATAATTGGATATTTTTTTAATTACATTTATTTATTCAGAATTGTTTGTCGAATATGTTTTAGAAAACATATGAATAAAATATTTTATTAGCAAAACATAAATCATAGGATGTGCAAGGGAGTAGAATAAGGTAGTTCGATCCAGGGGTGCCCAAGGTACCCGACCTCAGGGGGGGTCCCTCCGACCAAAAAATCAGGGGGGTATAGGGGGTGTATTTTTCTGACTCGCTGGAGGGAGGGGGGGTAGTAGTCCAAAAAATTTGCCGCCTCGCTTCGCTTGGCAAAATTTCGCGTTTGTGGGGCTGATGGGACCGATTTGCCTCAAAATTGGCCAAAAAATTTGCCGCCTCGCTTCGCTTGGCAAAATTTCGCGTTTGTGGGGCTGATGGGACCGATTTGCCTCAAAAT
>JAQGCS010001557.1:0-13301 GCA_034702105.1 Fuscozetes fuscipes | reverse complement strand
AAAGTAGAGCTCAAATCTCACGCGAATTGAGGCATAAAATCAATTCAATTAATCATTTGTTCAAAAAATATCAAAAAACTAATTATTTTGGTCTCAAAGAAATTAATTAAGAAAAACAAATTACGAATTGAGGCAAAAGTAATGTTTTTATTGAGTGTTTATATTCTTATGGATATATTGGATTCCCTTGATATCAAACACTTTTTTCATTTGCTCAAAGTTTGCCAACAGTTCTAAGAATGCAAAGAGTTTTCAAACTAAAAATTTAATTCTTTGGTGAGATTTCTGCAACGAGTATACACTCACTGAAGAGGTTATCAAATTGACCATGATATTTAGTGCAACTTTTGAATCATTAATGACAAATGATAAATAAATTCAATAATTAAATGAAATGTAATCGAAAATAAAATTTTGTAATCAATTTATTAAACAATTTATTCAAAATTTGTTTGAATTGAAAAATAGAATTAAAACTCTTTAATTACGAAACAATTTGTTGATTCTGAAGGAACCGATTTCCACCGACAGATATAAGGTCCCCATATTTGTGAGGAACAGGATCATTAGCGAAATATAGATCGTTCTGTGAACGTATGGGAATACAAATGGCAATCGGTTGAGTTCTTTAGAACAAGGACCATAAGTCTTCTGCTCAGCATTACAACTTGCATTGGTTAAAGGTTTGAGGCAACACGACTCGGGCACTAACTTCTTCCAAGTTTGGGCACAGGATTTGCTTTGTGTGATATTTATGAGCTCATTGTAATCATAGGAGCCATTCCAACCGCAACACTTGTAGTAAGACTGGAAACGGTTAAGTTTTGTGTAGGTTTCATTTATCACACTTAAGTCGGAACAGTTGCCCACAAAGTACGTATAATCATGAAATCTGTCGTTGAAGAACTTTTTGCCGAACTCTATTTGATTGGTTTTGTAGTTTAAGACTATCACAATCATAAACCATAAGAGAGCGGAAACAACGAACAGTATTTTCGTTACACAACTGTAGAACAAATATTGTTTCAGAGCTTTAAGACTTCCTTTGAATGCACCCAAAACCCCATAATAAAGGCCAATAATGTAGAAAAGGAGCGGAACAGACAGCCAAAGGTTATACAACTGAAGTGCAGTCTTATTGGATTCGAGACTCGCGAATAACATAATAATGACATAATTGAAACAAAACAAAATTATGACCAAAAGAAACAGATTCACTAAAATGAGTACAATTCGCAGCACTTTCCCAAAAGGGCTCAAACTATCCAAAAGAGTCTTCTCTATAACATTATCTAAATTCATATTTGAGTCTTGGTCAGAAATATTTTTTCAGTTGAATATAGAAACTGAGTCAACAATTAGACTTCAATAGCAAGCTAATTTTTGCATTGTTTAGAGAAATACAAAGACATCGCGAGATACCAACAATTGAAAGTTCTTGATATCACTGTTTGTTCGAATGCAAAGATTCTGAATTGATTTTACTTTTCAGTCATTTTGATCACAAAATGGAATCTTATTCTTCTTCAGACGGAACCAATACAAACATTGCAAACGAAAGTGAGGAACTAAGAGTGGATTTGGGCCACCAATTCATCTGCCAGAGTCAGTCCGATTCAAAGAAGGAAAGCCCTTCACCCAACAGAACATTCGGTTTCAATGAACTCTACAGTCAGTTCGGACAACCATTTGTCACAACTGAAGGATTTATCACTCTCTTTGTCACAAATGAGATTCGAGTGGATATTAATACAAATCACTCTATTTGTGTGACAACTCTTCAATCGAAGGCTTCAGTCGACTCTTTGGGTCAGAATATTGCAGTCATTCATCCATTTGGTCGGGTCTTCAAAGAGTCGGACAACTGTCACATCGAAAGTGGTATACATTTGGCAAAAATGTCGGGCAGAGGAATAACCTTTACATCGCTGAAGAGAACACTTATTTATTTGGTCGACATTTCCGGCTGTAAAACAACTGCCGAACGATTCCGACCATTGAATTACGACTTCGCAGACGATGTATTTCATGCCAACTCTCTGTCCGTTGATTACGCGCTTCCAATGTCTTACGCAGAACTATACCGACACAGATATGAGGTGTCCGAAGATGGGACCGACAATATCTGGTTTATAGCCGGTATTCAAGAATAACACATTAAGTTGTGATCACATTTGTCTATAAAATCATTGCTTCCAACAAATAGGTATCAGAATTCGGCACAACTTCAAGACGGGAGACCTAATGATAACCAAATCTTACGGCAAAATTGTGATACACATCAGTCCCAATAAGAACCAATTGAAGATCACTTCACCACATCTGCGAATTATGGTTAACTATGACTCGGAATGTTATTTGCAAGTAATAAAACCTCATCAACGCGATGAACAGCGTGTGATGTCCGGCGCTGACCACTTTCGAGTCAAATATGGCTCACAAAAGGCTGGGTTCGATGCCAGCGACCAATTAGTTCTCATGTGATCTCTTTGTTATTCATTTCTCATTTACAACATTTTAATTAATTTATATTTGTTTTAAAATTCTATAATTAAACCCAATTTTAAACTATTTTTAAGCTTCACTTTTCAAATAAATTTTATTTATTTTTTTGAATAAATTTACAAAAATTAGAAATAATTGTTGAGTCGAACGACTTAAACAAAAACCAAATCAGAAGAATGTCTAACAAACAGTCGCCATATTTTGAGCAAATTTCTACAAATACCTGGAGGAGATTAGATCGCACAGACCAAAGTCGAAATAGAAGGGGAAGGACAGAGCCTCAGATGGGACGCTTCCCAGTGAAGGGAAGTGGTCACTATCAGACAAATATACCCTACAGAGAGGTATATGTGGAGCACAGAGTCACTGATAGATATAAGCGATTACTTCAGAAGGAAATTAAGCGCAAAAGAAAGGAAAAGTCTGCTGAGAGCGCGGAAGGGCTACCTATTGCACCGCATCAACCATATGGTGCTTATCAAGGACAGGCTATTCAGGGTCCGGCTAATTGGAATCAGTTGTGGAACTATAGTTCAATGGGAAAAGATATTTATCAAGAATTAAAAACTAAAGAGAGCGCACAAAAGCGAATAATGGAGTATTTGAAACCAGGTGTCGGCACTAATGAACAGCTCCAGAATATTAAATTTAACAAATTACTATACAATGGACCTTTCTCCGAGGTTTATCATGTTACGGCCATAATGAATAATAAAGAGCTGGCTCTTGCGTGCAAGATAATGAAACTAAATGAACATATACCTGCAAATGTACCAATGGGTATAATAGATGACACCGAAATGCCCCCTTGTCAACGCCGAAAGTTACTCAGATTCCAAAAAGGTATTGAGGAATTACTAAAAGATATAATTGTGATCAGGTATCTCAAACACAACAATATTATCAAAATGAAAGATATGATAACAATTGCCGACAGGAAAACAGGATTTCCATTTTCCAAAATAATGATGTTCTTTGAGTTATGTGACGGAGACTTACAAGAGTTGTTGAACATTACTCCACCCGATTATCTGTTGGCCGAACACTTGTGTAGATATTGGTTCAAACAAATTGCAAATGCACTCAAGTATTTGCATGATAATCGAGTCGTTCATTTAGACATCAAACCTGCAAATATATTCTATGTCTATAAAGACGAGAGTAAGCGGAAGAGTATGTCCCGAAACCCATTAGATATGAACTTCAAATTGGGTGACTTCGGACTCTCTATTACATATACTGAAGACGAACCTATGGTCATGAGTGATATTCGAGGCACTAGAGGTTATGTGGCTCAAGAGTTACAAACGATACCTGGCCGTACCGTACAAACCAAACCATGTGACATTTATAGTTTAGGAGCCTCATTGGCCCGTACTCTGATCAGCAGGGGCAAATTTACACTTCACGGACAGGAAATTCATCTTTGGATGTTTCAACAAAGGAATATTACGGGTACTAGATGGAACGTTAGCCAAGAGGTGGCTAAAATGATCGCTCAAATGACAAATGAAAGACCTGATTGGAGGCCTACCATAGATCAAGTGCTGACTAATTATATCTGGGTGCACTCTGATATAACTAATCCCAGACCTGTTCGAAAGGCTGTGCTGGTACATTCTAAAATCCGTCGTATTCTGCAATCAATCGGTCGTTTTATTGCGATTTCGATATTGATATTCGTTGTTGTGATCATGGTATTGATTAGTACACATTTCTTCACAAGGTATGGCTGACTTCTTATTCTCGTTTTCTACATATCAATAGCTATTAAACAAGATGAATTTTAATTGCGTATGGCCATGTTCACCTGAACGATATCTGTAAAGACTCTTAATGAGAATATCTGAAAGTTATGCAAATTGTAAGATGCATTTTTGTACTTTACTATCATTTTTATAAACGGGTTTTAAGTTTACAGTTGTAGTAATGCAAAATATTCATGTTAACAAATTGAGTGGGCAAGTTTAAAATATTACCGAAAGTGTGAATCAAATATTTATTGGTATGCTTTAAAAAAAAGTCTCATTATACTTTTTTTCTACCTCACTAACCTTGATTCAATTATTATAATTTTGTTCTCTATTAATGATTGCTAATAATCTCTATTATTGATTGCTTATGTGAAAATGCATCTTACAATTTGCATTACTTTCAGGTATTCTCATTACAGCCACCGTTGGCGTGAACATTGACATACGCGCCTAAGACCTACCTTGCCTGATATATGAATAGATACTTGCTATTTATATAAAGTTGAGCAAAAAGAAATCAATCAAGTTAAAGACGTGAAATTCAATTGTGTTTAATGATGATCACAAACAAACATTACATATAAGTTAAACTGTATTTTACATCAATTAAATCTATAATAAGTTTAATCACTAGAATTCACATAAAGTTAATGACAATTACAATAATACTCTGCTCTTTGAATGAGTTCTCTGAATGTGATCAATGAGGCACAGAAGCTCGAGCCTCACTTGACCTCAAAATCAGAGCTCTTCCACCAATATTCTGTTCGACATAAATACCAGTTTAGAAAAATTGAATTTCAAAGAGCATTTAAAATAGAATTAAAAGACAGAATGATTTTTCAAATATATTTATAATTATAATTACAAGAATTGTTTATTATTTTGACCAATTGATTGATACCCTGTGTTTGGCTTCAGAATCATTTGAATCTTATTGAGGATTCAATAAATTCAATGATTGTTTTCGAAAGAGTCGTTTAAATTATAATGAGTTGAAAATAGTGTTTAAAATATAAACGTAAACAAAATAATACATTTGATTTAATAAACAAAATCTACAAAAAGTAATACTAAATAAATAATTGTAAGGATTTTAAGGTTTGGACAAAAATGTCACTCATTTTGAGAGAAATATCATTTCAATGATTTCACGGAATCAAAGGTAAAATCATTTTATTTATTGCTTGATATACAGAATTGTTCAAGATTGTTGTGCATTGCATAATAGTTCAGGACTATTTGCTAAGATCTTCTAACTAGTAAGTTTATTAGGTAGCAAAACAATCTTGATCATGTACAGAGATGGGCAAACATTCAATTTGTCGAAACCTTTGGATAACTTGTTTTTAAAACTAAATAATTTTTAATTAAGTACTCATTAGGAGAAAGATTTTGGACTAAAATCAAAGACTAAAACAATTTAACAAACAATTAAATAAAATAGTAATCAACGAATTAAAAAGATCTGAAGACTAGATTTATGTCCTTTGAGTGGATTAGCCTATTGTCTGCTCCCATAATAAAAGAGATCGACTGAAATATACATATCTAATGATGGAAAGGGAGGAAAATATTCTCAACAAATGTTTGGATAATTTTGTTTTGTAGCTTTTCGAAGCAATAATTATGAAACAAATGATCAAGGATAATTTCTATCGCTTGAAGAAAACAAACCGTTTTCACAAAAACAGAGCGAAAATTGTTTTACACATTAAAGAGATATTCAATGATTTGATGATACGTTTGACCAAAAAACTGATGAATTTGTTGACGAGAGACGAGAAAAATGGTATTCCTTTCAATGAAATGGATTTTCATTTTCAAAACGAAAAATGTTTTAAAAATTATTGACTTTCAAAATAATCGATGAAAAAGATTTATCACAATTTAGTTCTGGTGTTAAACAAAATGATTTGTTTTGTGTGTGTTTTCAATGATTAGAATATTTTTCAATTCTGTTGTCAATTAAAACTCTTATGATTAGATTATTATCATGGCAATTATTTGATTTACTCGAATAGATTGAACGCAGAGATAAAATAGAATAAAGTAATGACTGATTGAATGAATGCTAAGAGATAGAGGACTAGAAAAACAATCAAGAATTGTGTCATTCAATAGAATTTCAATTTCACTAAGAATTTAAATAATTGTTAACAATTATATGCATATTATGTTTACAAATGTCTTATATATTATATAAAGGTCTAAGAACGAACCCAACCGGGAGTTTGTGGTCTAAAAAGAGTTGAAATTTAGTATTTGAAAACACTTTCAAAGAGCACTTACATTGAAACGGGAAAGTCCTGCAACGCCTGCCTCACCGAAGAGAAGATATTCCTGTTCTCCTCCTTATAGCTCTCAACACACAGTTGTTGTAATTTATTTAAATACGAATCAAAATTATCGACATTTGGCTTCTCGTCAGTAAAGTTGGGTATTCGGCACTGGTCTAAGAATGTGATGAAGTTATTGCGCAGAGACTCGTAATAGTCGTTCAGTTGTGCTGTTCTTTGTGCCAAAGACTGATTTTCCTAATCCATTAACAAA
Source organism: Fuscozetes fuscipes (assembly GCA_034702105.1). NCBI lineage: Eukaryota > Metazoa > Arthropoda > Arachnida > Sarcoptiformes > Ceratozetidae > Fuscozetes > Fuscozetes fuscipes. The sequence continues at coordinate 6,489 of JAQGCS010001557.1, read as the reverse complement.
TTCAATTAGGAATCAAATCAAATGAGACAGTGATGACCAGAGACACAAATAATACTCTGATTATCACTGATTGTATTTACCCTCTCAGAACTTTTGACCTGTTCTTCCATGTGATTGATGTCGAGCTTCAGTTTTAACATTTCTGACTCAACTTTTGCATTATATTCTTGGAGTTCTGAGATCTCGTCGTCGAGCACTCGAATGTCTTCATGTGAATTGTCTAAACCCATGTTCTGATGGGAAGAGTGCTCGTAATGACTGTAAGCCATTTGATTATGCGGTGAAAAATTGCTTATATTTATGGTATTCGTCAAATCGTCTAATTTGTTCATTGATGGCGGCTTCGATTTAAAAGTATTCGGTGGGTTGGCTCGAGGACAGCCCGATAGACTTCTGTGAGTAAGGAAACTGCCGGTTGCATGACCTGAGCCGTCACAGCCTATATGAAAAGTAAATATTTTAATCTTAATTTTAAGCCAATTTGTTAATATATTGACCTGGTGTAGGACAGGTAGGACCATCTGACTTATTGACCAAAGGTCTGAGTGTTCTATCCGGTAGACGTTCCTCTTCCATGTGAATCGGAGATATATCTCCAGACAATGATTCGGATTTGCTTTTATTACGATTAGCCACTGGACAGCCAGAAGCACTATTCAATTCAAACAAGCAACCAAGGTTAAGTTAGGCATTACACAAGATTTGATAAGAAATCAATGAAATATCGGCAACAAAATAAGCGATGCATTTGTTAAACTCAATTGTCTTTTCCTCAAATACTGATAATAGAAAGTGAGAGCTATTCTTAAATAATGAAAATTAGGCGAAGACCTGGATTGGCATTCATTACTACCTTCTGTGTGACGTGAATCTACCCGTTACATGACCCGAGCCATCACATGTGGGCACTGGACAACTGTGGCGATTAATGGCACACAACAAATAGGAGGCGGCAGAAAAAATGTCAAAAAAAGGTTTCGATTATTCAAAAGCGAAGAACTAATAAATGTATTTATATTTAAATATCTAAAACTTTTTCGGAAAGCAAATAAAAATGCGGCCAAAAATGTAAATTAAATGAACTATTAATACAACTCATATCCAACTCTTACCGCAACGGTTCCACTTCCGATTGTCGCTCAACCTCACGAATGATGGGTCCCTTCTTTATCTGATTCTTAGCGCGCGGACAACCACTGAGACTTCGATGACTGGTGTAATTGCCTGTGATATGTCCGGAGCCGTCACAACCAATTGTAGGGCATTTGAGCTCCTGGTGTTGTGCTTGTACTAGAGATCTGTCGGCGTGCGGACAACCGGACAGACTGTCCAATAAAATATATAAGAAATGAATAAAACCTGAAATCACTGGCCATACCTTCGATGTGTGGCATAATTGCCAGATATGTGTCCCATTCCATCGCAACCTATTGTAGGGCACTGCAAAAGTTCTCTGCCGTCTCTCACTCTTGAGAGCGACGATCTCATCATTTTGTTTGGAGGACCACCTCTTTCACAATCGCTGTAGTCTTCAGTACAATTGTATGACCGGACACTCGACGCCTCCTCAGAGGTGGGACTTCTAATCGGCTGATAATTATGGCTCAGAATCGATGAATTGTTGGCAGAGTTTGGGGAAAGAGATGTCATTAGAGGCAGAGATAGGGGTGAATGTTGGGGTAATTGAGCGCTTGGAGACATCGATTCATTCTTCCCACACAGAGGGTGTTGTGTCTGCTGTGGCTGTGAATGAGTGCCGGCTGAAAAATCAAGCGGCTCTGCCAGAGGGCTCGGCTCACGATATTCAATGCCAGAGTTCGATGGTTTCGAATACAAACTGTAAAACAGAATTGAGTTGTTATATATTGAATAGGCTGTGAAGAGATCAGGTCATACCAGGATTCGGCAATTTTATCGTTGCCAACTGACAGATCCATCGATGAAGAGTTTGAGTCATCGCTTTTAGTGGATAAGTCCAATGCGGAACTTGTCTTCATATGAGCCACGGGAGAGATAATTGAATTACCATCAAATGGAAGATCAGACCTAAATAATAGATAATTGTATTCAAAACAAATGTTAGGCTGTAATCGTGGTTAAAATCACTTGAATGTATGAGGTCTTTGATCCATAATGGGTAACGTCTCGTGCGGTTCGTTTAGTCTTTCTCTGAATGCACTTAAGCTATGGATGTGTTCGTTGGATAAGATTTTATTGGTCTTCGGGACTAATGGTCTGCTTATGAACTGTTGTGTGCTATTGTTTGAAGGAATCACAACTGTCGGTCCCAATGGATACTCAGCGCCCGTCTGAGGCTTACTATACTTTTCCAATTCTTTGGCCAAATTAGTGCGAGGGGTCGCATAACTGGCCGATTGTCCCGAACTGTACTGTCCCGGAATGTCCAATTGTTTAACAAAACACATTGGCCTGAGAACCCGATCTGATGCCATTTGCGGTCCTCCCATTTGTTGTGGAGGCGGTGCAGGTGATGGAGTAGCGGGTGGTATATTGCTAGATACCGAAATTTTGCCGCTTTTGTCCTTATGACTCATTTTTTCCATCGCAGCCAAAGGACAGCCCGAAAGACTTCATTTTCATATGGAAACCGATTACTTACTAGTTTAGAGCCAAATAACTTACCTTCGATGAGAGTTGCGGGAAGAGTTGACGTGTCCGCGACCGTTACAGCCAGGAGTAGGACACCTGTTTGATGAAGATTTAAGTGTTAAGGAAAGGGTTTGAAAGTATTGTTTGAATGTTTAACTCACTTAAGTATAGTCTCATGTAATGCCAAAACTGTAACAAAAGTCACAATCATTTAAGTCTTTTCTTACAGTTTTCTCAAATGTCTGTCACTTACTTTCGGGTGTGATTTGACTCTTTCGCGGACAACCGGACAGACTTCGGTGATGAGAATAGAGTCCAGTTGCGTGACCAGAACCGTTACAGCCCGGTGTCGGACACTTGTTGTCGCCTAAACATTGAATAATTTATTGAATTAATGGTCAAATCGATATTTGATTGCAATTTGCTGTAAATTTGTATCAACCTCTACTCAAAATAGAGGTCGATTCAAATTTTAATCATCTAGCATCTACACTGGATTAGTCTAGATTCTAGATTTTCATGAAATGTAATATTAGCCAAACATATTTTTACACAAATTTAATCTGGTCAAAATAAGTTTTCTTTGGAATACTTCAAGTATTAAAAGTTGAATTTTGAGAGGATGAATGAACAAGGTAAATGGGAAATATTAGACTATAAGCTTCTACTGAAAACTCGATTACGAAATATTTCTTAAAAATTAACAAAAACTATTCAATCGATAATTAATTTACATAAAAAAATTTTGAAACTCAATACTTTGCAGACGTTTTTCATGAAAATTAATTTTGTTGTTTTTCATTGCATTAATTCACACAATAGATTGATGATGAAAGTGAAGTAACTTGATAATCAAATTTAGAAAATTATAATAGACTCACTCAAAGTTCAAACTCTTTATTATTTAAATACATATCTTTTATCATAGTTTTCATTAAAACCTTTCCCATATATTCCACAAACTTTTTATAGACATTAAAAATAATAACAAAAGAAGTGGAGAGAGAGAGAGAGAGAGAGAGAGAGAGAGAGAGAGAGAGAGAGAGAGAGAGAGAGAGAGAGATTTTGGAAATCGCATTAAAACACTATTAGTTCAAAGATTAATGCCATGAATAATATGTACAGAAATTGAATGTTATGTGAGAGTTAAAGAACAGCTCTTTTCAGAGGACAGGACAGAAAGGCCTGGTTTTAGGAAATTAATGTTTTATTAAAGGATAAATTGATTGTAGAAACAGATAATTGTGACGATAAAAATAATTTCATGTATTCTCTCAAAGTTAGAGCTCAAAGAGTTAAATATGAAACCAAACTAACAGTTCATTAATTCTTAGTTTTTGCATATTTTTCGTTCTAATGATAAGCGAAATATTGTGTGTAAAACAGATAAACACTTTTCTATTGAAGACATGTTTTTATCCGAATTAGACTCCAGTTAAATGTCACCGACTAATAGACTGAATCAAATCTCGTTATAGTTCTTAAGGTTCAGTAAATTTCATCTATTAATTAATTAATCGTTTTCTCTAATGCACTAATTGCTCGATCATTTCTGAGGAATATTAGAGTTTGTTATCAATTGTTTTAAAAAATATCTGTTAATCCTTCACTTGATTTTCACATTTTTATGCAATTCATTAAAATTTAATGTCTATTTTCAATAATTAACACGATAATATAAGTGATTAACAAGCTAATTTTATAAGACCTTCTGAGAAATTTCAAATATTTTGTATTATTCGTGTCAGAAGTTCATTAAATTTTTGCTTATTGAAAAGATTAAATTAAAAGGTTAAAATTTAACTAGCTCCTAACAAATATGATAGATTCAAATGGGTCCTAAAAAGTTTATAGAGTAAAAAAGATAATTGATTTTGGGAGAAGTAAGCGCATTCTTTGTGCAAATTCTTGAGTAAAGACTGCTTTACTGCATTACAGAAATGCAATGAAAGAAAGCTTTTTCATGACTTTGCTATGAAGTGATGGGAAAAGGATTTGTAATCAAAGAAAAGTAGCAAAACTGCAATAAAACAAAGTATTGATTCATACCTTGGAAATGATAAAAATTGTTGAACGCACCCGTTTGGAGCAAATTCCACCAAAAAGTGTTAAACATTTCTTTTGAAAACTTTTTTCATACAACAGTTGCAAACAAAAAGTGATTTGAACTTTTGATTTGAATGATTAGATATTTTGAATCCTTTCTTTTGATTTCACAAAAATAAATGGAGAAAATTAGCGAATAATAATCGCATTCGACAGTTGTCTGCAAATAACTGACAATTGGTTTTGAAAATTAACAAATATTGTCATACATTGAGTCAAAGAGAGAGTGAAAGAGAGTTTGAGTCAAATATTTTCAGTCAAGTGATTGAATTGAAAGCAAAAGAGTTGACTGAATGCGAGAAATAGAGATTCAGACAATTTGTGGACTAATTTAGTATTTGCTCTGAAAAACTGTGTAAAAGTTGATTCCGATTCACACATATTATTAGTATTATTATTATTCTGTGCTTATTCTCGTTGTCTAATAGAGAAAATCTATTGTTTATCGTCATTTGATTACAATAGGACTCCCGACACATAGGGACAGGCAATAAAGTAGACCGAAGAGTACAGTGCCATAACAAATAGAGAGAGGCATCCAATCAGAAGCTGAGATTTTGACGAAACAATAGGTCTTTCCGTCTAATCATAATATTATACATATATTTATTATGGATAGAAATTTATGCGCGAATATTAACAATAATATTCATTATATAATAATAATAATAATTTTGATGATAATAATAATCCATTATTTATTATAAAACAGTTCGTTTTGGGATTTGTTTGACTCCACACTTAACTAAACCGTTTGATAGCTTAAAATAATAATAACATTATAGGAAAAGTTTAATAGATAAATATATGTATATACGGAATCATATTTATATAATTCATATATACGTTAGGTATTAATCATTTTTGTCTAATCACAAGTTTGCAGTCAAACAACAAATCTATTTCTCTATTCTTCTCACAACAAATTCAAATCGAAAACTCTTTATTAAAATATTTAAATGAATTTTTGAGTCGAAATTCGTTTCGAAATTAATTGAAATGGAAATGAATATTAACTTAATTTTTCAAACAAAATAATTAATAGACGAGAAATCAGTTTCATATATCAAATACTCGGATTCCGTTCCAGTGTTTTATGCGTTTTAGTGGACGCAAACCAGAGCTTAATTTTTAAACTACAGATAACTTTTGGCCAAAACCAATAACAGAGTGAAATTCATAAGAATTTTTGACTCCACAAAACTCCGGCATTCAATTCAGACAACAATCAAACATTTGATACAAATATTTTTCCACCGATTGTCCAACAAATGAATGTTTGAAAAGATGTCATAAAATTCGAAATATTTTTCATTTGATAGCTTGTGGGAGGAGTGGTTACTCTACTCTGTAACTCTGATCTACTCTTGGTAACTCTGTTCCGCAATTTAACAGTTTTATAGGGGACAGACGTATTAGATGTGTTAATGGGCTTGAATTGGGTCGGATTAAATCACAACTGTAAACACTTCAGATCGGATTCAATTCAAAAGAAAAGCTGAGGAAATTAATTCTAGGTACATTTATATTTATGCGTTTTCAATGCTAAATGTATAGATATACTTAAGATTAAGCCATTAATCAAGTTAAATAAGAGAATATATCAGAGAGTATCAAGTAAATTGTGGCTTTTTACAATTGAATTGTTGTTTAATAAAATGTAAAGAAAAAATTCCTTCTCAAAAGACAATCTGTGATATCCATCCATATAACATAAGAACAGACATGAAAAAGGCTGTGACCGGTTCGGTAGTTAGACCCGATTCTCAGTCC
>JAQGCS010001556.1:0-13312 GCA_034702105.1 Fuscozetes fuscipes | reverse complement strand
GTGCTCTTCCGATCTCCCCCCCCTAGAAAAATTTTCAAAAACTACCCCCTATACCCCCCCTAGAAAATTTTTCAAAAACTACCCCCCTATGCCCCCCTAGAGCCGAAAAGCTTGGCCATCCCTGCTTCGAATACAAACACAAAATCTCGAGGGTTTCCGAAAAATGCTTGCCTGAGTTTGCACAATTTATTTTGGAAGTAACTAGTCGTTCTTCCTAGATAATTAATTAATGAGTATTCAAGATAGTATCGATTAATTTTGTGGTAATCAAGCTACTATTTGATCCAATGTCCGACAAAAGCAATGGAGTCAGTGGAGCACACACCTCTTTGAAAGTGAGCGCAAAATAAAAAGAGGCAAACAATATGTTGGAACAGAAGGTATTTTCAAAAGTGGTTTTGAAAAATTATTTCCTGAATTCATTACAGAATTAACAATAATTCTATAGAATATATCACACAATAGAATATATACATAGAGTATATAAAAGTATTAGAAGAGAGGGAATACTGCTGTTGTGCTCAGCTCTCAAACCAAATTTAAGTTCCGGATTTCCATTCAGGAAAGGAAAGACTGAAGAAAAAAATTGGGCTCACATTTAATGAGTCACATAAAAGTGAGGACAAGGATTCACTGAATTTATTCTCAGTATTGAACACATTGATCGGTATTTTCCTAATGAATCAAATTCTAAATAATTTGTTTCCAATCCTAACAGTGATCTCTTGAAGATTTTCCCCACATTTTTACAAAATCGAGGAATATAATGGCTATTTACAAATAACCTTTATTTAAATGTGATGAATATCCCTAAAAATGCTCTAGTTGAATCGACTAAATTAACAAAAGTAACGAAAAATGATTGCTATATATAATACATTTGTTTATTGGCGACAATTTTGTAGATCACCTGAATATTTCATAGAATTCAGAAAATTTTCTCGAGATCTCAAAATTGATTAACCTTGATTACGTAACCATATAAGTGATTTGATGCTGAATTTCATTTAATATTTCTTAGAATTTCTAAATAGTATCTGTAAGTTAACTTAAAATCTAATACATTAACTTAGAATATCTAAAATGTTACGAAATTTGAGTAATTCAGATGAATATCAGATGGGATTGGAATTGGAGACCTTCAAGCTTTTCTTAAATGATCAAAAATAAAACTGACCAGGATTATTCCTTTCCTAATTCCCATATCCTTAACATTTATTCTTATTTAAGAATCTGAAGAATTCTCCGAATTGTTCTTCTAATGGATTAGTTTTTAAGAAAGCAAAAAATATACAGTAAAACCCCTCATTAGTGATTCACTAAATATGAAAAATTTTCATTAAGAAAAAGACTTTGGTGGCACTAAATGATTGTTTAGCATGTAATTTCACCTCTCATTAAGAGAATTTCCCATTAAGTCAAAACATTTGTTGTCACCGATGGCTGTCTTTAGTCGAGGTTTTACTGTATTTTTATTATCTCTTAAGAGTCGATTCGTATTTCATAGCAATAAAAACAAATATAAAAATCCGTATATTTTAATAGAAATAAGAATTTGTTTTCTTACAAATAAAATACTATTAAATCAAATCAAATGAATATTTACTGAAGAATTTCAACGAAATATTTACTTCAAAATGAATAATAAAAATAATATTTCATTAAAACGACTAAACATTTGCTTTATTTCATTCTTTTATTCAATAAATTATATTTTGATGATCTGAACAAAAATTGATTTTAATATTTCTTCGACGAAATATCTTTTTTGGTTAATTCAGTTTCCATAATGTTTTGTGGAAACGACTTTCGCTCCAAATATTTTGATGAATAGAGTGGAACCGATTCGACAAATATTTCAGACACACAGACATTCAAAGACATGAAAACATTTTCATTTCTTATCAGACTTTAAAAGATATCTGTTTTCCATTTTTACGTCAAAACATTAATCATTGAATAAATGGCCACAAAATGTGTGAAAAACCTCTTTCGAAGCCTAAAAGACTACTGAATGACATTTACCTGAATCTGATGAGTGGTATTACTGTTAATGCGGTGCCATTCAATTATCTGGTCGGTGACCAGAGTGCTCTGGCTATTTCTATAGCTTGCGTTCCCCACAATTGTGATATTATAGCCAATGATAGTGCCCCGGGTCTTATCACTTGAATGCCACGAAATATTAGCGAAGTTGGCGTCACGCCATTCATCAAAACTGCACATCACTTTCAGGCTTTGTGGCGGATCTGACTGACCATCACTGGTTTGTGCTGGCAACTGAGGCTCCGACCAAGGTCCACAGCCTAAGTATGAACAAGCACGAACCTGATTTTAAGCGAAATACAAATTAAAATTAATTGTTTGAACCGATAATTAAGTTATCGATTTAAAAATGAATCCTAACCTGAAATGAGTATTTGGTGGCGGGTTGGAGGCCAACAAAAATATACATATAGTTCCGTCTGATCTCTTGCTGCGCGTCCTTCACAACCATAGTCTCTCCGATTACGAAACTCTGCTCCACATTTCTCAATTCCATCTTATATTCAGAAATATGAGCGCCGTTGTCGTGCGGGCGCTTCCATCCTATGAGTAATGTGTTATTACTGGCGGCTAATACTTTCATATCAATGATTTTGTTCGGAACATCTGAAGGCATCGTTGCGTTAATTGTCGCCCAATCAGACTGACCTATCATTCGGTTAAACATAATTTGATTAATTAATAACAATTTTTTTAAATTTTTTAGTCAAAACAGAGAGAGAGAGAGAGAGAGAGAGAGAGAGAGAGAGAGAGAGAGAGAGAGAGAGAGAGCAATGAGTGAAAATATTAATCAATTATAAACTTAATTAATCTGAAAAATAAAAGTATTGTCTGAAGAGTCCATAAAACAACAAAACTGAGAGATAGATTACGCGCACAGAATAGCACTGAATAACAAAAGCTTTTATGAAAATTTATCCGAAAATAGACCGAAAACTTTGTGACAGTGAATAAATATCAATTCTTTTGGGAAAAATAGTATAAAACTTGCTTTACTCTAATTACCAGAGCCCTATTTCCACTAAAAAAGCAAATAGTACACTGAAAGTAATCTAGGTAATCAAAAGCTTGTTTCCAATTAATTCCAACTAATAATCATTGTTCAGTTCAGGGAATTACACAATCGATAAATATTTGCTAGATTCTATAAAACATATAAAACAAGATTTCAATAGAAATTCAATAATAATTCGCGAACTTATCGGTCGATGAATTCTGGTCTCAATCGGCTATTAATTGAAAGCAAAACACTTTACAATTTCTATTGAAATATCAATCAATTCAAACAAATGACACCTTTTCTAAGGAAAGACAACTGCAGTCAATCAAAATACAATAATAGAGCCGTCCTTTCGATTCGGTCTATAATAAAGACTTGAATTTAGTCGTAAAAGTAGTCATAGAAACAGAGCCGCAAATTGGGCACAGAATGAGAGACCTATCGCTTGTTATAAAAAGGGGTTTAATTTGTGCTTATAATTAAAGCCTGAAATCATTCGCACAGTTATTGATTCAGAATTCGTATTACATTTGTACTAAAAGTTGGCAAAAGGTATAGCCTTTTGTGTTATCCACCAAATATTACTATAATTTCCAATTAGTAATCATAGCATCAGTTTCTATGACAACTTCATATCCCTTTCGATATAGTTTTAATCGAAATTAATACCACTTTTTAGTGACAAATCACTTCTCTTTTACACGATATAAGTGTTTTCAAACAGAATTCATAGAATCCCTTTCTCTGCCTTATTCTCACAAATATGCATATCATTTGACTCGAGTTTTAATTCGTATTAACATTAAATTATGAGAAAATGTCTTCACTTTTTTCTTTCATATAAATTAATATTGATTTTCATAAATGTTACAAGCTCTCTTACAGTTTCACCTCTTAAAAACTAACATGATACTAATGATTGAGTGCTCTATTCTCTAAATTATTACTTCTGGCAATGTATAAGTCATAACGACCTGCGCTCACTTAAGTGGTAATCGGGTATCACTGAAAGCGATGATAAAGAGATTTTTTAGATCAAAATCAATAAAGTAATTAAGTTTTGATCGGATTTCCGACAGAATTATAGTCAGAAAAGTTCACAAAAAGAAGAAAAAGAAGTCTTAAGACACAAAAATAAATCTGTTGTTCTCAGGGATACACAAAAGGCATACAAAGGGGTCAAAAGCTATTTACTCTCATCACAAAAATGGAAACTTGCCATTTTGGAAATTACCTTGAATAAATAAAAAATTATAAAAATCTTTTTAATTTATACCTTAATTAAAACCAAATTAAGGATCTTTAATCTAATTAAGCTAAATTAACCCTATTCAAAGTCGATTTAACTTTAATTTTGTATAATAGTGTCGAAAACAACTCAAAGTGAGTATTCCAGGCAATTACCTAACTGATGTTAGGATTTTGCCAACATTTTGTGTTTGCCTCGTACCACCTCAAGTGATGAGACTTGTTTATTCCTATTCTCAACAAATGTTTCATTTTTCTTTTTTTATCGATTTATTCAAGGTAATTTATGTGAGCGATTAGTTTTTTCATTTTATTGAACTTGAAATCGAAATCTTTGACCAAAGCTCTAAAAATGTCACTCAGTTTTCCAAATTGCTATTAGTTTTGACTTTCAGCTCATGTTTTATATCATTCTGTGATATAAATCATAAGAGAAAGAAATGTTCAATAATTTAAAGTCCAGTCTCTCTCTGGTAACAGATGTTCGGAGTCGCAGACATTTTCCAATAATTTTATGTATCATTTGATTGGAAAACATTTGGAGAGAAAAGTCCTCCACTTCTCGACTAAACCCTCAATTGCGACGACATTTCGATAGGCATTAAAAATAATAACTATTTTTATGGCCTTTTATTCAATCAAACAAATCACTCAAATAATTGAACAAATTATGGCTTTGGATGTGAATCGTTTAACTCCAATAACAAAACCAAACCATTAGATCTTAAATAATAATAAAAGACCACAATTCAAAAGTGAGATATCGACACATTTAGGCCAAGATTTCTACCAAAGAAAACATCGATAATCGATATCACTGTTCGCCGCAATGTTTAAGACTCGAAAATTTGCTTTCACACAATACAAGAGAATCAAATATAAACTGATTTATGTATTGACGAAAAATGACGACAAACTTTGCGTTGTGGAGGTGTTGGCAATACTCCGGGCCATATAATATTGAATAAAAATTGCATTAAATTTTCCTATGAATACAGAATAGTAGAATGACCAAGAAATCACTCACGCGATTCTGTTTGTGGTGTAATACATCAAAAATATTCTGTAAAAACTGAATATATTGAATAAAATTTATTCGCTAGAATCAAAACAAGCAATCTATTTATCATCTAGAATATTATTTTTTAACACATTTGCGTTTGATTCAAACAAGTTAGCCTGGTTGCCCCTGTATTCAGAATGAAGTGATACAGAATTTCAGCATAAAATTCAATTGAATATCTCATAAGCTATGAAAAGAGCTGTGATTTTTCATGAATTTTTGAGATAACATTATATCTGAAACACAAATATATTATATTATTCTAAATGTAATTGAAATCTGAAAAAATGAATGAAATATATGAACGAAAATATGATTTAAACACATTTGATAAGAGACTCAAATTAGAGCTCCGAATGAGAGCACAGTTGTATTGAAACCAACAAAACATATAATCACAGAATATCGTATAAAAGAGTCAAAATAATAAATGGAAGGCATACCAGCGCCGTTGATGGCCGCCAACTGGAAACCATAAGTAACTGCCGGCGCTAAATATTGGACAATATGTGATCCGGAATAGTTTGGTTCGATGTTATCTTCAATTCTGGTCCAGTCGTGGACGGCATCTGAGCTGTAATTTTTCATTTCCAGAATAAATCTATTGATGTTATCGTTGCCATCATTGATGACCCGCCACCACAACTGAAGGGAGCGGGCAGTCAGTGGCTGTGCTTTTTCCAAGTGAACGGCGGCCTTCTGGACGACGATTAGTGTGAGCTGAGCCTCGCTCTGGTTATTATAGTCGTTCTTTGCGTGACATATGTATGTGCCGTTGTCTGACTCCGATATGTTAGATATAATTAATTGAGTTCTCTGTGAGGTCTCATTCACGTCAGTGTTCACCGCTTCGAGCCTTTCGTCACCACTGATGGCATTAATGGCGTTATTGTTAACAATTTTAGTCCAATTAATGACTGCCTTTGGATACGATGTCACCAAACATTTGAGCGAAACTTTATTGCCGATGAGTTCCCGCACCACTCCATTCGCTGGATTCAATTCAATGCTCACCGGAACTGCAAGGATCATTCAAAGCACAAAATCATTTCATTTAAAAAAATCATCAAATTTGTTGGCAAAGAAATTATTATTTTTTCAAAATGAACATGCCAAGTCAAAATCACATTAGCGACAGTGAGAAAATTGAATTCCCAAGATTAAAAAAGGGAATAAATATGAAAATTATTATAATCGAAAACAGAATTTTATGAATTATTCACAAGAATTACGTTAATTTCAAAATTCAATTTAAAACCAAATTTATTGACAGTCGAGAGATTCAAATCCATTTTGAAATCAAATTTTCCATTTTGTGATCTCAACTGAAATATTTGGCGAAAGTTTTGGACACAAAAAATATTAATCAAATTTAATACTTCGATGCTTTTCGATCGAATGCTCAGAACAATGAATAAAATTTTTGAGCAAAAAATTACTGCTTTCTATCGCTTTATTGGAAAACATGTTTTGCAGTTCGAGAGAAATAAAAGAAAAACTAAAACAAATAAAAACATTTTCTTTCAAAATCTTCATTCATTTGAAATTGACTTCACTTTTAAAATGAATAATAAAGAAGTTTAAGCGAAAAAAATTAAGAAATAATAAATAAAATTCTGGGAAAATTCATTACACATCTTTCAGTTTAAGGAATTCTTCGAGTTTTTATTTATTGTTTTCTTCCTCTGAATTGTTAATAAATGAAAAACGTTTTTCATATGTACTTCTATTCAATGAACTGATTCTTCCGAATCGTTTCATTCGTCTGATTCCACAATTAATGTGAACTTTGTTTAACATTTCGACTCAAATAATGAAAAATTGTTTTCAAAGGGAAGACAACTCAAACTTAATACAAAACAAAAAAATCAATTTTAAAACTGTCTATAGTTTCAGTCCATTGTTTTTGCCTTAATTTGTGCAATTTTATTATATACACTCAACTTCATTTAAATGTACTCTAATAATGAACAATTTGTTTAATTGCACAAAAAACTAGTTGACCCACCTTGAGATATATGCTAAACTCTAGTATTACGATAATTGAACAGTTGCCAATTTGGTAGTTTACACGAGTTTTCCTAAAATTCCATAGAATTTTATTTGTTTAATTGCACAATATTTTCAAGATGGAGTTAAAGCAAAAGATTATCATTAAGTTCATAAATAGTCGACTAATCAATTTTGTAATAAAATATTTGAGATAGCTAAATTTAAACTAAGTTAATCATAAATTAAAATAATTAAGCTAAAATGCCATAATCTGATGTTTAATTATGACACGTAATTAAATTGTAGTTTCATAATTTGCAACAATTTACAAGAAAATTGTAGATTTGAAATTAAAAAACAATGTGCAATTGCACATTTTTTAGTTGTACATCTCAAGAAGCCTCTGTCCAAGTGTGTGCATTTAAACATATTTGAGTGTAAATTTCTAACAAAAATATCTTATTTTCAATTTAATTACAAAATTCTTTCCTTTGTTTTCTCACAAAAAAAAACTTTAAAATAAATTAGAAAACAATAGGAATTTCAGTTTCACAGTCCGTTTGCTGAAAGACAGATATAAATCACAGCATAACAAAGAATTGATCGTCAATTTAAAAATTATTCTTTTTTCAAAAGTATTGTTGTGTGAAATAAATATTGAATAGAAGTCTCGCAAATCAAATACTAATAACAATTGGCATTTGAGGCTCTGATATACACCGATTCACATAATAATAGGATTTCCTTTAAGAATAAAAGTATTTAATAAAACGTTTCGAATGGAAAATAGAAATTCAAAATAAAACTATTCTTTCTTTTTATGTAAAAATAGGTTCAATAGATTTTATGAATAATAAGGAGTCCCCCGAAGATATCTTTAGTGCCTATAAATCCCATGTTTTTAAATATTTTCTTGTATTACAATCTCTAGAATTCATAACAAATATAAACTTTTATTACATTTTTTTAATATATTCAAAAAAAATTTCGATAAAATAATATCAAATGTTATCTATTTTTATGACTTAAACCTTTTGTTATAACGAAATCAATCTTTTGATTGAATGGCAATAAAAGCGCAATAAAATTAAGTAATAAAAATTATTCGTGTATTTTGTGAAATATCGTGAAATGATTTATTAAAATAATAAAAATGCAATTTTCATGAATGGTATTAGTATTTAATCATATAAATGGAGACTTTTAGTGAATATGTCTATAAATGCGGTCTAAAGTCACAAAAGACAACAAAACAATTGCTGTTTATTAATGATTTTCTCATTTATTTAAATAATTTCCAAAATTATAATTCAAATTAATAATAGTTTAATGTTTTCATTAAATAATTCATTCAAAGGCCTAAATATTTGCTCAGAATTTGAATAATTCATTGAATCAGTTCATTGGCTTTGAATGTTCCGCCATTTGACCATGCTAATGCATAAACCATGAAACAAATTTACATGAGTTTCAAATAAGATATAAAAGGAAACTGACCATGTATATTTATAGAATTTATTGCGTGCTATTGAAAATATCGCATGTTTGTAGCATATTTCCTCGATATCTGATTAATAAATAGGTAAACCTGGTTCATTCCGGAATATTTTGCAAATAAGTGCTAAAAAAATTAACGAAAATCAAATCTTAGATCAAAGCTTTGAATTTGGTTTGAATATGAAATGCACTCAAACCGCTTAAATTCTCAGTAAAAACGAATGCAAAGCACTTATACACTTATGTAGTTTTATATATTGAATGTGAGAGTAAACTTGAAAATATTCCATTTGGGTTAGTTTTAGTACTGATTTGCTACCAATGGGTAAAAAACAGAAAATGTGTTATTCTGGAAATTGTGATAATAATTGAAAAGTGGATATTTCCCAAAACTCCAGTAATATTATGTTTTCTCGTTGTAACTGAAATGACAAATATTGTTCACAAAGAGAAGAAAAGGACTACAAAAGTCACTCCAAATTCTTATGCGTCGTCTCCAAAGACAGATAAACTGTTCACTAGTTTCTGGTTTTATTATCTCAAACAAAAGCATCGCTCGAATCAATAACTATTCAATTAATTTTTGCTTATAAAACGACTTTTAAGAAACACAACAAAACATTAGTACCGAAAGAAACCCAAAGAAATTGATGAGAAAATTATACTTCACTTTCGCGTCGCGCGAATACCAGAAGAGAGTGAGTCCCAAATCAAAGACTAATCAGTGAATTGTGAAAATCAAACGAATGAAAACCTCTGACTGATTGAGTGATTAACGATTGTGATAAATATCGAGTAAACTTTTAGAAGTATTTATAAAACAAAAGCTAACATATAATACATGTAAAAGTTATTCTCAAAACTGATTGTTTTGTTTATAGACTTTGAGAGGAAAATAAAAAACAAAATTTCTTTCAAACAAAGAAATCAATTATCGTGTTAATAGTTTTCAAGAACGAAAACCTTACCACGCTTATCATTCAACATTCAATGCACTCTTGAAAAAAGTGAATTATATATATTTTTTTTGTTCACTGAATAGTGCCATCAATTCTAATGTTAATATCAATGCAAATAAGGTTTTCAATAAGAACTTCATTAACAGACGTGTATATCAATAGACACCTAAAGTCGAGAGCATTATATCCTAGAATATATTGAATATTTGTGAAACAATCCATTCGTTAGGGAGGAGTACAACAGGAAAAACGACTTCACTTATTCTCATAGTCTATTAACTAGAATTTAAGAGAGACGGAGACGACAACACAGCCTACGAATTAAATGAAGGCATGCTTCCACTAAATTAAGATGAGATGAGATAATATACTACTGGAGTGTCGGCACACAAATCCATATCACTGTATATAAGTAACTGGAATTATAGTCGACTATAATGGAAAAGTTTGATCGTTTACACCAAAAAACAGAAGAATTGAGAAAATAAGAGCTGAGAAATAGTATTAATTCGTTATAATGGAGTTAAATGTATGCAAAATAGACTAACGATCCTAAATGGATGAGCCATTCATACGAATATATTGTAATATTCAAATGTGCAATCATAACCCGCAATATTTCCATATATATATATATATATATATTCTGTATAAATGCCCAAGGGGATCCTAAAGTGAGATCAAGGCAAGAAAGTGTAATCAAGAGCATACAAATATCCTCAAGTAATTTTACTAGATGTTACACTCATTTTAAGCGTAATCTAGCAAACACATAATGGCCATTTCGTGCGCCTTTTCATTTCCTATTGATTGAATAGTGTTTTTTATTGTTAAAAATAATGGACCTTGGCCGTGCCTATCATTTGATGGTCTTAATGCAAATAGTTTTTTGTCGACTCATCTCATTGTGAATACTGAGAAATATTACCTCAAATGTCAATGTATTGAATATTTTTGTAATTTTCTTATTCTTAAACAAATTAGAATTTTCTTCCTTTATATCCATTAATTCATATGAAACACAATTTTTAAGGTTTATATTAAGTGAATGAAAAATAGTCTTTACTTTTGATTAATAGAAAGATATTATTAATATATTTTGTGCGACAATGAAATGCTTTCTTTCATCAAAAGAACACTGAATTGAAATTTATGTCATTTTCTGCATAAAAGTATTCATTTAATGACAATATTTTCAGTTAAATAAATCAATTGATCTTAAAGTAAATGCACCGAAAATTTCTAATTAATATTCTTTATATTTCAACTTTAACTTGAATTTAATGAATTTTATTTCAACTCTTTTACATTGTCTTAAATGACACTATTGTTTGACTTCATTGCGTCGCTCATTACACCCAACTCAGCACCACTGATGCCCAGAGGGGAGTCCAAACATCCTGTAGCTTTCAGACTTCTATCCAAATCCTTTAATGTGGTGTAATTGGCGGCCATATTTAGATAACTATTAGCTTTACTTGAGCAACTTATAGTGTTTGGTTCTTTGGAGGTCATTAGCCCTGGACATCACTGAATCAACACTAAACTAATTTCTGTGAATTGTAGTAAATTCTTAGAAAAGATGTTTAATTGGAATTCCACTCAGAATAAGTTAACAAAATTTGTTTGAGAATTCAGAAAACAACGAAAGAAAGACTAGAATTTTCAACAATTCATTCAAATAAGAATATATTTTATTATTTTGAATTAAATTCGTGCAAAATTTTTTAAATGTCAGAAATTAAGTACAAAACGACTTGGTACAAATTAAATTTTAAATTCGTTGAGAAATTTGATAACTTTAAAAAAAATATGAATGAAATTGAATGAAAAACAAGAAATTTCTAATTTTTGAGACAACATATAAATTAATCTCGAAGTGAGACATAAGTAAGATCTACAACAATAACAAGAAGTAGAAGAAGAGGAAGAATGAGAAGACAGCCCTATTTGGACAGTTATGTTATTCGTAGACAATCCAATCGTAGAAAACAGTTATTTATTTGGTCCTCGTTTTCATTAAGTCAGTCAATGAAATAAGTCTTATAATTATTGTTTGCTCGAAACTAATTCAAAGCAGTGGAGTGTATGTGTGAACACGATTAGGGCTGTGTCGCAATCCGACAGCTATTGTCGGACACTATTTGTGTCTTTGATTCTTATCACAGAAGAGAATGTGTTGATTAAAGTCAGAGCAAACACTTACTGAACACTTGAATGACCGCTTCCTTGCGATACACCCGATCTGTTTCGTTGGCCAGAGCCGCGTGACACGCATATGTGCCTGAATGGTGCAGGGTGGCGCACTCCACAGCCAGCTTCCACTCATTGGGCGAGGTTTTGCTGATGTGAACCGACGGCAGTTTTGAAGCGTTTTCGCCTCTGAATGTCCACCAGACCAGTATATTGGGGAGGGTGGGCGTCACCAAACATTGAATCGATGTTCGACTGCAATTCGCCACAAGGGGTGGACTCGCGAAGTGAGACACAATCTTCACTTTTGGTGGTACTGTTCATAGAAAAAGAGTAAATTAATTAGTGAATACACAGGCAATAAAATTATCATGGTAAATATTAATATAAAATAATTTGAGATTCACTGCATTATTATGTTTATAACAAAATGAGAAGTTCGACAAATTGAACTAGACACTCAAATAAATTTCATTAACGAGAATAGGAAAACAAATTGAACGAAAATATTGGAGTTTGTGATGTTTTCAGAGTTTTATTGCAATAGTTTTGATGAAATCAATTGATTTTTATTATTATTTTCTGCTTTTTCGAGAAATCGAATTTGAACTCAATTTTCAATTCAAAACAACGAAAGAGGATTTGACTTCAGATCTGCACACAATTTGATTTCAAAACTAGCATAGAGTTTAAGAAATTATAACACTAATGGCCAAACTACTCGACCTCAGGGGATGGAGGAGGGGGTAAAATGGCGAATGTCAAAATAACGGTAAAATGATCACTTTTTGATCAACATAACGAAAAATTTGCCAACTTTTTGGCGAAAACGGGCAAAAAAATAGTCGACGCGGGAAGCCGTGGGGTGCGATGAAGCTTCGATACTAGGAGACATCTAGCTAGTGTTTAAAAATTTCTCGAAATTTGAAAATAAGGCAAGAAATTTCTCCAAATTGATACATGGGATTCCCATGTTAAATAAATTTACGAACTGTAACAAGCAAGTTGAATAAAATGTTTCTATCATTAAAATGGCGTTCAATCAAGCATTTAGCGATTTTATGAGAATAAATCATTTAGATTTAATAAAATTATTTAAAATCGATGAGGGAAATGTCCCGGCTAATCCGGAAACATTTATGTCTGTGGCCACTAAAAAGTATCGTAGGGAAGTAATGCTCGTTCATCCCGACAAAAGACCTGATCCGGTGATTTACTCGAAAAGGAGAGACGAGAAGAGACCAAAATTTAGACATTTGCTTTTTACCAATTTTGTTTTAATGGAGTTTTACAAATGAACACGTTGCACAATTT
>JAQGCS010001555.1:0-13318 GCA_034702105.1 Fuscozetes fuscipes | reverse complement strand
CTAAATTCGTATAAAAACGTGTTTTATTCGTGAATATTAAACGTAAAGTGCGAGTCGTGGCTCTGAACAAAGACTGTATAAAAACTGTGTAAAAACGTTGGGAAAATACGTTTAAATAGGCGTGAAAATGGCGGGAAGGGTTCTGTTAGGTTCGCACGACATCTACTGTGCTCTCAAGTTATTTACTATAAAGGCGTTCACCTAGCTCAAATTCTTGTTAGATTCAGGGTTAAATTATTGGAGTCTGATTCTACTATTAAATTACATGATGCCATTTCAAGGAAACTTTGGGTGGACCTGTATACACTTTCATCACTTCCCAGTGAAATCCTCCACCAAAAACTGTATGAAAGAGTTCATCGGCTTCACCAGGGCGAATGACCTTGCCATTATAATACTCATGAACACCAAGGAAAGCATTATAATTTCCAATTTCTATAACATCACTCGCACTCATCCATGGTGGCCCATTCACAGATAATCTTGTTAATTTAAATTGGCGGATAAATATTCCTTAAAATTTAAATTAAATGTACCTGAACTTGTCAATACAAACCGTACGAAACTGATTCGGATTTGCTTTATACAAAATCTCTTTCTCATAGTTTTTGACCAAGAAGGTCATTTGTTCTTCAAGTGATCCAGGAGCATGATTGATTAGTCTTTCTGTAAAAGTACCAAATTTTACTTTAATCCTTTGAATTAACTCAAATTTTTATAACTCTAATTACTAAACCATCAATAAATAGATGTTTATTAGTATCGAAATAGTTATAAAAGATGTAATAAAAGACAAAATAGTTGCGATAAAAATATAATTAATCACAATTACAATTGACTACAAAATACTTCTTAAATTTTTGCTCTTCAAAACTTAGTCGTCACTCACTTAACATGGATTAATGTATAGAAAAATTTTGGTCAATTTCACAATCGGAGATGGGGATGTGGCTGGCCTATGGAGAAATGGCTTAAAAAGGTGAGATTGATTGAGTATAGGTCAATCAAATATGAATGTGAAACGGCAATTTTTGATGGGCATTTAAATATGGAAAGAAAAACTCCTTTAAAACTAAATAAATGGTGTAAATGTATAGGGAATTAGGTTTGAACCGAACTTGTTTCAATGAAGATTGATTTCTCTTAATTCAATGTATTAATTACATCCCAAAACTGTTTAAAATACTTTCAGATCACAATTCAAAATACAATTGACTCCACAGTAGACTAGTTATCAATCAATGCAAACATATCTGCAATTTAGTAAAAACTCTTCAAATATGCAGTTATTTCTTGTTTTAACTAAAATAGTTGCGAACTCATCAGTAAGTTGTTTATAGTTGCGAACAAAACCTCACAAAATAATCCTTGGTACATGATTGTGATAGATAATAAACATACATCCTACTTTCAACCATTAAAATAGTGTCGATAGGTTGTTATTGATGCTCTACTAATTACCCACTAAAATTAACTTGATAAGCTATATTTGTATTATACTTGATAACATATATTTTTCTTTTTCGAAAAAAGCTAATATCACTCAATAACTGGTCTCTTTGATTACAAAATGACCATATACATGTATATATTTTTATTCTAAAGATATTTTTACATACCTTTGTAGTAGATCTCATTTTTTGATGAATAGTCAGGTGCATGACCATTTTTCCATTCACAGTCGTCTTTTAAAACGGCGTCTATATCAAGCAAATAATCTGGTACACTATTCATATTGAACTACGTATTAATTAAATGTTTTACTAGTTTATATACTACCAATATTAATCTACATGTACAAACGCAGAATATCAATTTTCATTTACACATAAATGTTTTTCAAATAGGAAATGATCCAGGTTAGTAAACTATAGTTGAATGGAAGTGGTCTGAGAATTGGTTGGCGTGGGATGGGCTTAGAGTTGTCCAAAAAGAAATTTTCTCAAAATCTCGAGAAATTTTCTAGAAATTTTGTCTATGGTAGGCCCATGTATAATTTTATATTAAATTCAATATTCAATTCATTTACATAGGTAGGCCCATGTCATGAAATTTTGTCAAGAGAAACTTTCTAGAAACTTTCTCGAGAAACTTTCTAAGAAACTTTCTTTTGGACAACTCTAGATGGGCTAAACCAAATGTCTATTTACTATTGATCTGTAAAGAATAAGCTTCACTATAACGCTGTCCTTATTTAGAAGCGCATTAATTGCTTGATTAGAAGTATTGTAACCTCTTTTGAAAATTGAATTTTTTATAATCACTAAAAAATATTTTATTAGCTATTCTGATATTATTGTGTTTTTGTCTTCAGTTTTCTAAGAAAACCTCTGCTTAAATAACCCAATATAAGTTAAAAAAAACCCCAAGTAACATTACTAACTGTATTTTAGGCGATAACACTATTTTGATACCCTGGTCAGCTCTAATAATAAGTATACTAATATTTTATTTTAGAAACAAGGGCAAATAATTGTAAGTTTGAAAAATAAATTAACAGATAAAGTTTATAATTTTATTTTTAAAAATTTCTTTAATTAGAAGGTATAAAATTGCCATGACGCTCATTGGCAAAAGATTGGTCATGAGCAAAAAGCCCACTGGAATTGATTTAATTACTTTTGTTTGATTTGAATATTCAATTGTTTGTTTTGTTCTTAGTTAATGGAACGATAAGAGTTCCCGGATCATAAAAGACCTCCATATCGCAAAATTGATATTGATCATTTAGATTTACGACGAGAATGCCATAAAACTCAACCAAATCATTTGAAGGGTCGGCGGTTAAAACTTGTCCACTTCTCATTGGACATTTGTACTGTCCAGTCATTTTGCCCCACTGTTAACAAGATAAAAAATAATTATTTAAAAAAAAATTATTTTTTAAGACTCCTGTAATATAATTTTGCATTTTCTAACAATTTTCCTAGTGCAGTGTTATCTCATTAAAATAAAGTAGATGAAATCCTGTACACTTTAATACAAATTCACTAAACATTGATTTACTACATACATACGCATCGAGAGAGTTTGGAAACAATTTGCATGATAAAAAAACCTTGTCGTTTATGAACAATTTCAAGTTTGCTAGATAAACTTTTGACTTATCAATCAAACTTGATATTACTTGTTTACAAACAAATCAAACTCCACTATTTTAATAAAATCTATCCCTTCTCACAATGTTTGGTTACTTTGTTTTTGAATTTTGAATTCAATCTGATCATGCTCAAATTGCTTTGAATATAATATGTTGAAATATGTCGATCGTTTGGTCGATCGCTGCCTGATTTACTATAATGACATTCAACTGTATGTAATATTTTTGAGTGAAATAATATTATGCTAATTAGCATAAAATCATGTCCATCAGGTTCATCTAGCTAAAATACGTGTCAAATTCAATGTAAAATTATTGGAGTCTGATTCTATTATAACATTACATGGCGCCATTTCAAGGAAACCCTGGGTGGACCGCTATACAATTCCATTACTTCCCAGGGAAATCCTCCACCAAAAACTGTACGAAAGAGTTCATCGGCTTCGCCAGGGCGAATGACCTTGCCATTATAATACTCATGAACACCAATGAAAGCATTATAATTTCCAATTCCTAGAACATCACCCGCACTTATCCATGGTGCGCCATTCACAGATAATCTTTTCAATTTAAATTGTTATCATAAACATTCTCTAAAATTCAAATTATATGTACCTGAACTTCTCAATACAAACTGTACGAAACTGATTGGGATTCGCTTTATGCAAAAGCTCTTTCTCCCAGTTTTTAACCAAGAAGGTCATTTGTTCTTCAAGTGATCCATGAGCGTGATTGACCAGTCTTTCTGTAAAAAATATATAATTTTAGATAGATAATTTGTTTTAATTCAAATGTTTATATGATTACGATATGACCATTTATATTTTTAATATACAGATAATTTTTACATACCTTTGTAGTAAACCTCGTTATTCGGGGAATAGTCAGGCACCTGGCCATTTTTCCATTCACAGTCGTCTTTTAAAACGGCGTCTATATCAAGCAAATAATCTGGCAAACTATTCATATTCAACTACGTATTAATTGTTTTTCGACTTTATATAAAAACTGCAAATAATATAAAATATTTCTCTCTTTGGTTCACAATATTTGCATTAAATGCGAAAAGAAATAAGTTTATTAAGAAAAGCGTCAGTGCATAACATGTACTTGAACATATAGATAAATAGTAAAGGGTGAGTGCAAAATCATATGAAACTATTCGATGTTGGGTTCAAAATATTTGCATTAAATAAAATTTTACGAAAAAAAGATTAAGATTAGGGTCACTCCATATATATTATACTTTAATACCTTATCTCATATAATATGCACTGACCCTTATCTTAATCTTTGCTCGTATTTAATGGAAAATTTTTGAATCCAGCACCTTATAGTTTCATATTATTTTCACTCACTCTTTATCTACATGTACATGCGCAGAATATAAATTTTTATTTACACACAAACTTGTTTCAATTGATCAAGGTCAATAAACAAAAATATTGCTGATTAATGTGGCACAGTAAATGATTTGATCACATGATATGTACGATACTTTTCTAACCCGTTATCTGTTTTAGAACATGTGCAGCATATCCTTATCGAATTAGTCGATAACTTTGTAACTTTAAATAAAATTAAAATATTACTTGATTCAATTACTTAATATTTTGATGTCGGCCTCGAATATGTCAATCAAATGAAACTTTTAAATCATAATCATTTATAAATAGTTTTAATAATAGAAATCATTTGAGATGCAGTCGATCCAGGTTATATAGTCAAATTCACTCAGGTTTCCGGAATACTCATACTACTTTATAAAACAGTCTACTATCTAGATGGCCACTAGACCTCGTAACTAGTGGCTACGAGCTCCGCAGGAGTTGGCTAAGGCTATTGAATCAGGAATGCCCAAGCTTTTCGGCTCTAGAGGGAGGTATAGGGGGGGGGGTAGTTTTTGAAAATTTTTCTAGAGGGGAAGGGTCTAAGGGGGTAGTTTTTTTTAATTTGCCGCCAAAAAACCGAAAACACGAAGAGACGTAAGCTCCGCTCGGCGGTGAGGAGGGCGGGTATATATGTAATGTTACATTTTTTCAAAATTCTAGGGGGGTAAAGCCAAAATTTTCGATTCAAGGGGGTAAGACCCATACCCCCCTTGGGCATGGGTCTTACGAATATGTTCCTGTGCAGCTCGTAGCCACTAGTCATGAGGTCTAGTGGCCATCTTGACCCTAATACTTTACGTTGTATTCAAATACCTTTCAGTTTGACTCAAATGTTTTTCAGTTAGCGCTCAAAGTTTTGTAAACGCAAGCAATTTGGTTACAGATGTGTATGCTCATTTTACTACGTGATAATTGGCGATAAGACTTTAGAATATAATTCAGTAAATATATGGCTTCTGTGTTTAAAAATGAGATAGCTCTTTAAATGCATGTCAAATGATAGATGAAGTGACCCTCTTCAATATTTTATCATTATCCAAGAAATTATGTTAATCAGGGATAGAGGCGAAAATTTTCCTAATATCCCCCTAGAATTTTTTAACAAATTTAATATTACAGGTATACCGTCCTCGCTGCCACCGAGCGAAGCGAGGTGGCTTGTATTTTAACTCGGTCTCCCCTTTGAGTTTTTTGCCGAGCAAAGCAGGCGGCAAATTCAAAAATTCCCCCCCCCTAGATCTCCCCTCTAGAAATTTTTTGAAAAATCACCGCCTAGACCCGTCTACCTTGAACATGCCTGGTCGGGTGACCAGATGTCCTCGATTTGGGAGGCATGTACTCCTTTTGACTGATCAAAACACTGTCCTCTGAAGGGTTGGCCCCTGACCTACAAAGGTCCTCCGAAAAATATTACCTGTAAAACATGGCTATAATCCCTAAATTTGTGACTGGGTATAACTGTAATATTAAATTTTTGCAAAATTTTAGAGGGGAATCAAAACTTATCAAAATTGATTGACATCTTTTAGATTCTAGAGGGAGTAAATGGTCCACCCCTCCCCCTTAGCTATTCCGCATTATGCTAATAATTATTGAATTTAAAACATGTCCTCCTAATGTCCTCCTTTTTAAATACATTTTTGCATCCCTGTCCTCCATTTCAATAATTGTGTCTGGTCACCGCAATGCCTGGTGTTAATTAAGCACTGGATTAATGATTACTACAAACGAATCAATTTTTATCCAGAATTTTAATATTATGTAAGATTAGAAGGAAAAAGGTCTAAACTTTAGACTCGTATTTTGGAAAAAGCTCAAAGGGGGACCCTGGTTACCTTAAAACTTGGCGCCATAGGCACTTTGTTGGGCATAACTGTAACATGAAATGGTTACATTAACTATTACCAAATTAAAATTAATTACAAATAATGTGCAAAATATTAATCATTTGTTGTTTATACAAGGAAATACTAACATTTTTGATTTAATTAAAATTTCAAAACTGTAATTTTAACATGCATTAATTATTTGGAGCACTTCAAAAAGTGAATATCATAATTCTAACCTATCATTGATTCGAGGTATTGGTTGAACTGCCAATTGTGAGAAGGTCAAACTCATTAAGAGGAGGCGAAATCAAAACATCTTCAGATTTGTTTCCAGGTCTTTATGGAACTAAATAACAATGATAGAATTTTTAATATTCTTATTTTATGCATAATATTTATTTATATCCACTTCTATTAAAACTTAATAATATTTTAAAATTAATTTTTAAAACTCATCGAATCGGGTCCCTTTTTTGCCTTAAACCTTTGCTTAAACCTTGGCTGAGTTGAGGATACATTCTTGGCTATTTATATGCACATTTATGTCATTTTAATTAGTTTTAATATTTATTAAAAAATTGAAAATTATTTATTCAAATAATGTGCAAAAAATTAATCATTTATTTTCCATTGTTTTGGATAAAAATTAATTTGTTTGTAGTAATCATTAATCCAGTGCTTAATTATCGCCATTTCTTGCATTCGGGCGGCCCTAAGAGCAGGTGGATCGTTGTCACCGCTATACCTGAGATCTTCGTGATGACACCCATTCGAGATATTAATAGCAATTAGTGACTGTGAAAGTGATTGAAGTACTCCTCCGGCACTCAATGGGTCTCGCATTCCATTACTGAATATGATATTAGAGGTCAGAATATTTTTGCCGCCAAACATAACAATCGCTTTCTCGCCGTCAGACTTAACGCCGAAACTCTTATAACACGATTCCGAGAATTGAGTCAAATTCCAGGGATTTTCTTCAAACATATCTGATTTGCCATTAGAACATAGTGGCATGACCATTTCAGTACATTGCTAATATCAAAAATTAGTCAATTATCTAATAATTAGTGTCTAATTCATTACTTGAAACATCCATGTATAAGTAGCAAGGTTGCCATACTGGTGTTCCACATCAATATAATTGCATTTGGTTTGCCCAGTATAGTTGTAAAAAACAGATACAGCGCTGAAAATGTCAACAATCAGTTGTTTGTCACTTTTGTGAGGGTCTGTCAAATGTTTACACGTCTCCTATTTATTTAAAAAGTATTAATATGAATATTTTAACACCTTCATCATTTAAATACAATTAACTCATGAAATTGAAATGTTTCCTCTTTGTTGCGAAAATAATCTAGGTTTAAAATTGTGAATTCAACTGATATTTAAATAGTAAATTGAAGAGTATTTTGTTACAGATAAACCTCCCTATTAAGCCAAGCAATATTTGTTTCGCAAACTTATCAATTATAAACTAATAAGTGTTCAAATATTCTATTAACTTGAGCAGTGTCAATACACAACTACAAAATATAAAAAGTATAAATTTTCTATTCAGGTTCATTAAAGGTTAACAAATTTATCAAATTTTAAGGGTAAGTTTGTTTACAAATACAAGCAATAGTAAGTTTTAATGAAAATTCTGAAGCTTATTCATGAAACTAGCAGTGTCAATAAATTAAAATTAATTATTTTTAGTCCACTTTTGAAGATTGGAGTTCACTTATCTAGTCTAATTAATTTCTGTATACTTTTCATGAATTCAAAATTAATTAATTCTTATAAAGGGATAGGTTTTAGAAATTCCTTGGAATGATTGACATCTTTGTTGCTCTCTTAGAATAAATGAATTATATTTACGAGGACATTAAAAATGCTAATTCACTCACTCGGACTGGATATGCGGGCAAATGTCCCATCAAAGATGCCGGGTTAGGAAAGTCCGCCATTGCAAGGCTTTCCCATGTAGATGATAACCAAGACATAAGAGTATCCAATTGGTTGATTTTTAATTGCTTGCATAATACAAAAGTATCGCTCAACCATTTGAGGCCATTGTCTGTGTTCCCCACTCTTCGAATCGCAGCCCAAGAATTACGGATACTTTGTACACATTTTTCTGAATATTGTTTGAAATCATTGGTAACGATATCGTAGTATTGATTGCATTCATAAATGCCAGGAAAGTGAAGAATTGGTGCACTACTGGCCAAAGCTCTGTAAGCAAGGTAATTAAATGATGTATTAAAATGAGAGTTGTTTATTACCCTACAGTTAAATGGGGATATTTTATTCTAAACCAGGTGGCTAACATTCCTGAATATTATGGGAATGAATAAATTGCAATAATTATTTATGTGAATACCCGCATAACTGCCACCAAATACCACAACGGGACTTTTCTTAGCCTTTGGAATCGTCTCTTTAATGTGATCTAGTAAAGTTGCCAAATCAGCCAAAGCCTGCTCTGTCGTCAAATAACCCAAATGTGTCAAATTCTAACAAAATATATATCAATCAAATGCTAAATTTTCATATTTGCCTACCCTGGTCTGTTTACCGTATGGAATAGATTCGCCATAATAGCGATGTTCAGCGAACAGAACCATAGCTTTGAATTGTTTTGAGTTCTCCCACAATAAGTCGGTATTGTTGGTCGCGTGAAGTATATCCCCCTCACCACCCACATACAAGAATATGGGACAACCCTCACACCAATTATCCGTAGAAATGATATACCTTTGTTTGAATCGGTCCTGATTGACATAGCTAAAATGGTCCACCTCAAGTTTTTCAAATAATATAAAATTCAATGTGATTATTATTTGATTGTAATACCTCTTGCAAATACCATTTCACCGAATAATTGGCAGGTATTTGAGTCTTGTAAAAATTGGATGAGGAATAGATTCGACTCAAACCCTTGAAATTAATATTTTCGACACAAACACCAAGAAATAATAAAAGTGAGATTTGAAATAACAAATTCATTTTTGCTTAAATAATAAATAAAACAATTAATAACTTTAACCCTAAAATAATCGTAAAGTAAAACAATCATTAGAAGTGATTTATTGTATTTCAAAGATTAGTTTTATCATTAATATTGAGTTTAATCTATGAATTTCAAAATAATTGATACAACTATTAGAGACGATACAAATAAGGCATTTGTTATGTATTTAAAATATAATATCAATAAATTAGGGGTGAGGAAGGTCCTCGACCTTAGCGAGTCTCTTGGGTAAAATAATTAGGTGTTTACACTTGTTTGATTCCCTATTCATATGTATTTTATGGTTATTTTGTTTATATTAAACGAATTTAACATGTATGAATTTTAAAAGAGGTATTCTAAAATTGGAATGCCAATTAAAAATAGCCCTTTCACATCCATTGTCCTTATGTTTAACCCTTGCCCAACCTAACCAAGTTTTGCAGCATGCATAAATATGATATCTGGATTTTCCCTTATTTGGACTTTTGCTGTGAGACTGGGATCACAAATACCTGAATCTCTGTCCTGTTGTGTGAAAGACTACACTTTTTTAAAAAGAATTTGTTTCCTACCTTTTACATTCTGTTCTCATTCTGCTCCCATTCTGTTTGCTTTTCAGTCGTATTTATTATTCCACATTTTAATGTGAAGATAAGGTCACACTTAAACAGAGTATTTAAAATAGATTCTTGTTAATAAATTCTTATATAGATAAAACAGGACATTTAAACTTAAAGCTTAATGTTTTACTTACAGGTTTTAAATTACTTTGAATACTTTGAGCTGACTAGAAAATTAACTTGAATGTTTCTTAATATTGTGATCTTGCACTAGTTCTTCTTAATGTAAGACATACAAATTTAACAGATACTCTGGCAGACTTTTTAACAGATAATGAGTAAGGCCAAAAATACTACGCAATGAATTGAATTGAATTATATTCCAATATAAAGTCAAATATAAAGTTTTATACAAAATATTTTCTGATGGTCTAGTTTACAGTTTAACAAGATCAAACCTAGAATGTCAAAAAGAAAAAAATAAAAACCACGTGATCATCTTGCTTATAAATTCCAATTTGATAAATTATCACCTGAGAAAATAAATATATAAATTAAAAAGGATATTAAAATGAATGATAAAATCCAATGCTTCGCCTTGACCAATTTATTAAAATTTAGTTGACTGTTTATTTGAAATTTAACTCAATGTGTAACTTACAGTTTTTATATTATTATAAAAATGAATTACTTTCAATATTTGTGCTAGTAAATCAACTTAAGTGTTTCTTGAGTAACACTTGGATTTTTCACTAGTTCTTCTTAATTGAACACATAAAAACTTAATAGATATCTAATGAGCGAGACCAAAATGATCCGTAGTGAATTATTTTATTCCAATATAAGATTACAGTGCAGTTCGTTTAGTAGCAATCGCATGGTGATTTGGAAAACCTTTGCCTATATCAGAAATTGCTTATAAACGAAATGAGGCAAAATTTACGATGATTAGTAAGTAATTGATTTATAATGCATTAAGATTTTAGTTATTGAGTTTCATTGAGTTTTACTTTAGCCGACATTTTGATTAAAATGAAAAACAATTCACTTTTCTCTGAAGACAATAATTATTTCAATGAATTGCTTTTAACACTGATTTTATGAAATAGTTTTGAGCATTCGCTATAGTTTTTGCTTATATTCAAAGCTTTTTACAGCCTTTACATTATATTTATTGTAAATTACAGAAAATAGAAATATTATTTGAATTAAGGTTTTTCTCTTTTCTAATGACACCTTCTGCTAATTCAGACGATAGTGATTGTAATAAATAGTTTTGTGAAATGTATTGTCAGATAATAGTACAGTAACAAGTTCAGTTAGTACAATTTAGTACAATTTTTTGGCAAGGCTCTAAAAAAAGAATGCAAATGATTGTATATATTTTATAGTTATTTTTTAGTTATTCCATCTTGACAAAAAATATAAAAGTAGTTTATATAATTTTTCCATTTCAACTCTCATATATTATCATTTAATATATTTGTTTTTATATTATGTCAATAAAATAAGTAGTGACCCGAATTTTTTGAATATCATAATAAACTTAAACAAATATGAGAATACAAATGGTTTTATAGTTTGAAAGGCTATATTCAGGGAGAGAAGGGTCTTAATTAACAGCAAGGATGCATAAGGGGGTCGACCGCTGATCAGTATTAGAGAAAAATGTTGGCAAATATTTAACAAATATTTGAAAAAATATTATGTAACAAATTAGTACTTTTCCATACTATTTTAGTAATTTTAGTAATCTTAATAAAATAACCCGTAAACTGATTTTTTGTATATGATAATGAACTTGAACAAATATATGCTTCAAAATATAATTTATTTTATATAATAGTGTTTTGATATTTACCTATAGTTTGAAAATCAAAATATAAAACCTTGAGCATATTGAATCTATTTGAGAGTTTACAAAATCAATCTGAAGACAACGAGCTGTGCTAGCTTCTATGGATGTAATTTTCAAGTCAAGATTCAAATGCTATAATTTGACCGAAACTCATGACAAATATGTTAAGGAATGGATTAATAACAATACAACCGAAACAGTAATCAGTGTACTTTTGACAACTATCCCAAAATTGTTTTCTTACACAAGATTGAGCAAGGATGAATATCAATGGTGTGGACCAATGTTCTCATATCTGGAATATTTTGCAAAATTCTCAATTACTAAGTATTTTAAATTATTCACATGAATAGCAATGTAAAATAATCTTGCTGAATTTATAGAAACCGTTTGGAGCCAATTATTGAAAGAGAAGTAATAATGAATACTTTTTTTGAAGAAGGCTTAGAGGCGTTGCCAAACATAATATTTATGCCATTGCCTGCCTCACTTTACTATCGATATGTTGTGAGCAGTCCGGTTGGAGAATATACTCGACCCTCTACTTTCATATCCTATATCCCTGGCGATAAAATATTGGCCAAAACACAGAGAGGTAAAAATTGTAAGAATATTTTTTGAAATGAAATAGTTTATCATATTGTTTAGGTGATGACTCAATCCTCAAACAATTCAATTGCTTTGAACCGGAAGTGTATTTCGGAATAATTGTCTCAATTATTGTCATCTCATTTGTTACGAGTCTTTACAAACAGTCATTGAAGTCATTCTTCACAACATTTTGGTCATAACTTTCAGTAATTCTCTCCGATTGTTATTCATTTAGAATGAAGACCACAATCGACAGATTCTTTGCAGGTTTATGGCTAATAGTGTGCACTGTATTACTGTCCGCACTTTCAGGACAATTGAGAAATCTATTGATTAAACCCAAACCCATTTATTGGGTCGACTCGTGGGAAGACTTACTTGAGTGGAAACACCTCACAATCTATACATACAACACATCGGAAATGGCAGCACATGTTTATCTAAACAATAGCTATGCCCACGATTTCGGACAAAGGCTCAAAATGACTGACTATGAGACCACAAACGGACAGTTGACACCCTATTGGTCCTTCGATGCTGAAGGAGTGAGGGCGGGCACAGTAGCCCTTTGCTATCCATATATCGTTCTAGATGCAATCAAAAGAAATCTCACTTCTGATGACTTTATCGAAGACAAAGACTTTCATACAATCAACTCAAAAGCGAAAGATCGTTAAACAAATCTTTATAACTTTTGACTGGGTTACCCGATTTTCAAAATTTTGTCAACAAAATATAACAGGATAATGTCGAATTGTAAAACTTTAAAACCTAAATGCAAAAGCTATCAAGAACATATTTAATTTTCTGTTTAGACCAAAATTCAAAGTTTACAACAGAATATGCCTAATATTCAAATATATCACACCAGTGCTCGATTAATGCTTTCAATATCTACATGAATTACTTTCCAAAAGTAACCTACCCCTAAAAATAAAATGGCTAGGAGCATTCAAAGTTAGACTTAATCGACGCCCATATCTCAAAA
>JAQGCS010001554.1:0-13329 GCA_034702105.1 Fuscozetes fuscipes | reverse complement strand
TTATAATTTGTTCAATATTTTTATTCTAATTAATACATTTTCGCTTTCGAGATTCAATTGTACCTCTCTCATATTGGAGTTGACTGTGACTGTGACTATATTTTATTATAAACAGTTTATTTATTATACAGTCCTATCCATTGGCATTTTATTTAGTGTGGTTACCCACTCTGTATGGCCTATGGCCTTACAGAGTCTATGGCCTTACTCACCCACGAAGAAAAAGTAAAATCTCGTTACATAATGGAATTTATTTCTGTCTATATATTCTATTTGTGCATTTATTATTATTATTATTAAAATTTATTGTTTTTGATTCTCTAGATCCCAATCAGATAATTAAGCAAGCCAAGATGAGTGCAATGTCGATATTAATCACTTAAATATGTTGAATGTACAAAGATGTAGCAAGTACACTTTCCCGTCGTTCTTACAGTGAAGTGCCTTTTCAGGTCTTCCCCTCAATTTTAGTAATAAAAATGAGAAAATAATGATAAATAAAATATAATATTACTATTAATAAGTTTTAAAATCAAAATTATCAAATAAACTTTAAGATTGCAACTGGTGCAGTTTAATTTCATTTTGATCTCTTTTTTCAAGGCCTCATTTTCGTGGTGAAAAATTTTTAATAACAAGGATAATGCAGAATCACTTGAAATGCCATTGCTTTCCTCGCAGATTAAATTTAATACATATTGACATAATTAATTGTCAACTCAATAATGTTGACAGGTACACTTTTTACTGAAGAAAATTCGAGCCTTAAAAGTTTATTAATACAGTGTCTTCAAAAGAAAGTCGCACTCATTCTGTGTTGGGTTCAAAGTTAAGCATTAAATACGCATAAAGGTTAAGATATGTAAGACATTGGTCAGGTTAGGTAGGGCATATTGACAACAATAACAGATAAAAGTTGATAAGAATGAAAATTATTCAAGGGATTTTCAATTGAAGGATATTTTATATTATATGCTCTTCCTCAATTTCTTAGCTTTCGAGGTCTGACTTTCTTTTGAAGACACTGTATTAGGATTAATAAATGATTAATAAATGATATGTTTGTAAGGATGACCCTTTTCGAGTGCTTTTCGAACTATCAATTTCAGTTATGAATCATAATTTATAATAAAGTAAATAACTGTTCTAGAAAGTATAACAATTATTAATTATCTTTCCAAATATGGGCCAAAATTATTATTTAAAAATATCAATTTTTATAAAAATTTAGAGACTCTTTATTTATTTGATCATGTGAATATTTAATCTACGATAATTATGTGAAAGGCTTAGAGTTCAAATTGATGTCAATTTTAAAGTTTTTTTAAAAATAGTGTAACCTGGACACAATAATAAGAATTAATCGAAATATTATGATTAATGAATAAAAGAGAATTTGTGTTTTGAATAAACTAATGTCTGTCCGATCATAATATCCGTTTTGGTAGAAAGAGTAGGTCAATGATCAGGTGGGAAGTGAGCCATACATCTAAAGTGCATTCATTTAATGCTAATTCTGTTCCGTTTGCATATTCTCACTCCGATTATAATATCAATCGATTCTAGGTTTTCATTTAAATGAATGTTTTGTTCAAAAAATAGAACGAATTACCAAATATTTCAATCAAATAATCAAGATTCAATTGCATTCACATAGATTAAACATTTTAGATCAAAGGTCTGCTCTCTTTTAATTAATAATTTCTATTTAAATATTTTAATTGTTTGGAAAATTATTATTCAAATCAATTGAAGAAAAAATTAAACAAATAATTGGAACCATTTTTTTCATTCACTTCGAGTGACGACAAAAAATTGAATCAAATAAAAGAGTAATAAAATAATGTCTAAAAATAATTTGATATTCAGAGACAATAGGAAAAAGAAAGCGAAAGATTGAGCAAAACTTGTCTAATATGTTACGCAAAACTAAAACAACTAATGTTTGAGAGCTTTTGACTGGTGTTGGGGCGAGTCTTGAGATATCAATTGGTCTTTGCTTACCGTTTGACGCAATCCTTTATTTTTCTTTATATAAATAGTCGATCACTTATTGCCAGTTGTGTTTAGTTGAGTTGTTTGTAGTTTTGGATCACTTTATTCACTTTTGTTTATCTTCTGAATTAATGTTCGCATTGGAGTCACGAATAATATCATCAGAAATGGTCACATATATTGATAATTCAAATTTCAAATGTATTTCTAAAGCAAATAACTTTATTACAGATTCTTCCCTTACTTTTCATTTTTCCGTTCGTTTATTCGACGAAAAATAGTGAAAACGATTTGCTTTCATTAGAGACTGGATATCATCAAAAGGCAACTCACGACCCAATGACTAATTATTACAGCCCTGCCGTTCACTACAACAACTATGAACAACCGCCACAACTAGAATACATTCCTCATCCCTATCCAATTCACCAAACACCAAAACCGAAAAAGATATATCCTATGTCTGACTCGCCTTATATGAAGCCATCATACCCTTCTTCTAGCTATGGCTATGGGATGCCACCGCCAAAGCCTTATGATTCACCTAAACCTAAAAAATACAGCACATCCTATGCTCTGCCGATGTATCAGACGGAATACATGAAGTATAAGCCCACCAAAAAGGCTTACAAAATGAGTACTCCGGTACCTGATCCTCATCCTTCAATGGCATATCCGATCGACGATTACTATCAGTATAAACAACCCGACCCTTACAGTTACCCCCCTGCGAAGCAGGCATATGCCTATCCCTATCAACCCGAATACCAGAGCTATAGTACCACCAAAGCATACCCACCGCAAACTTATTCTGATTACCCGAAGCAATCCTACAACTACTCTCCGCCCCCGCCATCCCCCTCCCCTCACTATTCATATGAGCCAAAACCTGAATATCCAAAGACGACATATGACGACGAACCCTATTATTCATCAAATAATTATCCCCTAAAATATTGAATTCATTTAACATCGTTTTCAAAATGAAATTTTCTATAAATGATTTGAATTTCATTTTTCATTGCATTCAAAACCTAATGAAATGTTAAATCTCTGAAAACAACGAATAAAATCATAAAAATATATAATTTTGTTGATTATTGCGAACAAAAGGCTTTCAATTATTGTTTGAGTCATTGAATTAATTTATTAAACGCTTTAAAATCATATTTGGGTTAAAGTTATAAAGTTCTAACTTATAAATTATAAGTGATATATAAGTGATATATAAGTGTTATATAAGTGATAAAGGTCAGTCAGACCGTATTGTCTCCAAAACAATCCGAATTCTTTCAAATTAAAGAATATTCTTTAAGATTATAAACACCTTTCCTTCAAATCAATTTCTAATTTATAGAACTTTGAATGAAGTTATAAGTTATATGAATTTATAAATTAATAATGGTAAAAGTAATCCATTCGAACTAAACTGAATTGGTTTGAAAGAATCTAGTAGAGTATCTTGGTCATATGTTGGTCATTGATTTAAATGACCAACTTATGACAAATTAAACTCTACGTTATTAATGGATACACTTTTTGACATTTAATGTGTGAAAAGCAAAACAAAAATTAATGTTTGAAAACAAACTTCTTTTCAATTAATGAAACGATTAAATGATTGAATTGTTTTGAATTAAAGATTGATTTGAAGGAAACAAATGGAAAATCAAAATCAAAAACAAGAAAAACGACGAAAACGGAAGAAAAAACTCTTGAATTCAATCCGAGAACAGGTTTTCATTGATTTTATCGTTTGTTTTGTTTTCAATTATTTTTAATGACATTTGTTTTGGTTATCAATAGATTGAGTTCTACTTCAGTGATGCGAACCTAAGACACGACCGCTTTATGAGACAATTGATTGGCGCCGAAGACCCTGAAGTCAATGGCAGACAATCTGTTGATTTGAATGAATTCATGAAATTCAACAAAATCTCAGAAATGACTAAAAAGATTCGCGACATAAGTCTAGCCCTCGAGTCTTCCAAATGTCTGTCATTAGATCCGAACCAATTGACTGTCAAACGCATCGAACCCTTTGTTTCTAAAGACACTAATTTTGACGATTCGACGATTTATGTCGAAAGACTTCCTCCGAATGCAGACCAACACTGGGTTCGAACGGTTTTCGGTACTTTCGGTCCAATAGAGTACATAAAAATCCCTCACTTCAGACATAACCACAATATTATGGGATTTGCTTTCATTGAGTTCTCTGAACCCGAGAGCGCCCAAAAAGCTGTCAAACATTTCACTGCACTCTCTTCTAATGACAAGAATCAAAGCCATTCCCAAACAGATCCAGAATCGGATCAATTGTCTACTTCTTCTCAAAATGACACCAAAACAGATATGGAAGACATTTCCTATAAAAGGACTCAGGAATCGGATGACGAAGAAGTGGTTAAATCAAAGCGAATAAAAGTTTCCGAAGAAAATGAATCGAAAGAAAAAAGTGAAACAATTGAAGAAAATCCCGAAACAAATGTTAAGAAGAAGAAGAAAAGGAAAAGAAAACGCAAAACAATGACAACGACTTCCACTGAAGATATCAATGAATCAGAAGTAATTCATTTAAGAGTTATGTCCAAAAAAGAGTGGAAGCGATGGAAGAATAAATATTTGAAACTTCAAAAGCAAACCATGTCTTCAATAAAGCGCTCACTTCTTGTAGAAAATGAGGACAAAAGTACAGTAAGTTGTGATCAACGGATTAAAAAAGTTCAAAACTGTGAGGACTGTGAGGACACACATTTCGAGAGCGGACTCATTATTAAATTGAATTTTTCGATGCCTTCGAAAGATTTGAATGAATACGACTTCAAAAGAAATATTCGACAAATTGGTGGCAAAAATGAGATCCAATACATTGATCTGCCCTTAAATCGTTTGGAATTTTGCGCCAACCAAACAGTGAATGGCATTTGTTATATTCGGACCAATAGTTCTGAAGACTGCAAACGATTAGTCGATAACCAAAAACTCAAACAAATGGGAGATTTGACTCTTTTAGACGGAAATGAAGAAACTGAATATTGGAACCAAATATTCGAACAGAGAATCAAAAAGAAGTCCAATAATAATGAAAACAATAGAAACAAAACTAAAGTCAGAGGTTTTGATAGAATCATAAATAGAGCCGAAAATGTGAGTACGAGTGTCGACACTAAACCTAATAAACACATAAAATTTGATAATTGAATCAAAAAATATTGATTTCATTGTTTTTTTGGTTACAAATATTTTGAAACCAATAATACAATAAAAAAAAACTTTAATTCAAAATAAATGATTTATTTATTAAACAAATGATTTGATGAATAATTTATTGTTCGTCAAGAAATCTATTAAAATTTGTTTCCCCTAAAACCTCCGCCCCCTCCTCTTCCGAAGCCTCTTCCTCCTCCTCCTCCCCTTCCACCACTACCTCTTCCTCCACCAAAACTGTTTCCCCTAAAACCACCACCACCGAAACCACCTCTTCCTCCGCCTCCTCTACTACCACCACCGAAGCCTCTGCCGCCGCCACGGCCTCCTCCTCTGCCACCACCGCGACCTCTACCACCTCCGCGGCCTTTTGTAACTTTTCCTCCGGGAGCGGGTAAAAAGCGTTGGAGGGGTAGTAGTTTTTGGGGATCGATATATACTTTTTGAGATATCGGGAACGACGACGCCTTCATATTGTCCGACAAAGTGATTGATATGGACTGCAATCCATTAGAAGGCAAATCAAAAAATGCAAAAATGGTTTTAAACTCACGTAATCTCGAATCGAACCAAAAATTTCGTCCACTTTTCCGATCTGTTGTTTGGCTTCGGTATAAATGGGAGCGTTAAAGAACGGCACCTCTTCTATGGATGCCTTACAGACCAATTGGTTCTGACACTCATGAGTGTAAACTCCGAATTCTTTGACAAATTCTGGTGGTCCCGCATCGAAGCCGCCCCGATTACCGAAACCACCTCTTCCTCCACGGCCACCTCTACCACCGCCGAACCCTCGGCCTCCGCCCCTTCCTCCAGACCCTCCGCGTCCACCAAAACCTCGTCCTCCAAATCCTCGGCTCATTTCTCGTAATTCTTTTAATCAAATGTTTTATTGATATTTATTTAAAGCACGTGTTTGTTGTCATTACTTACACTCAAAAACACTTTTTATTCGTCTAAACATTAAGTGTATAAACAATGAAAAATGAAGACAACTTTAAATTGTCAAGGTACTAACTTAGTTTATTAGTCAGTATATTTTTAAAATAAAAAATGATTTTTAATCTGAATTATCAAGATAACATTAACGAGGTTGTAGTGAATAGATTTTTAAATAATGTGAGAGCACTCCCACTCCCACTCCCTTTAGAGGATAACGTCATTTATTTTTCAATCACTTCTTTTTGTCTCTAAAGTGCGTTATCTGTCATTAATTGTGAATCAATCGGTGATAATATCTTATAAGTGATTCAAACGAATCATTTTCATCGCATTCTATTTCCTTCGAAATAACAGCAAAAATGGAGAAAATAGAAGAGAGTGAAAATGGTTTACCCGATGACTTTGAGCCCGAAATTGGTGACCACTTAATGGTTCGGCGCTCAGACAATACTTGGCGTAAATTCTTTCGTTTTTATCACATTTTT
Organism: Fuscozetes fuscipes; assembly: GCA_034702105.1. Classification (NCBI taxonomy): domain Eukaryota; kingdom Metazoa; phylum Arthropoda; class Arachnida; order Sarcoptiformes; family Ceratozetidae; genus Fuscozetes; species Fuscozetes fuscipes. Next base: position 6,697 of record JAQGCS010001554.1, on the reverse strand, counting down.
GTTTCATTTAATTAAATTTTGCTAAAAATTATTGAATAGATTCGGCGGAAGTGATTGAAATGCGATTGAATTCATCTGAAAACGGAAGACATGAGTATTACGTCCACTACGAGGGCTTCAATCGACGCCTTGACGAATGGGTGGAAAGGGATCGCTTCGACTTTAGGCAAACCAATGGCTCAGATAGAGTGAAGAGTGAGCAGGAAGTGGTGAAAAGTGGACCCATTTGTTGTCCCAATGAGTCAATCGATAACACCGATAGAAAGATTACCAGAAATCAGAAGCGAAAACACGACGAAATCAATCACATCCAGAAGACTATCGCAGAAATGGATCCGACAACTGCTGCACTCGAACGCGAACACGAGGCCATCACTAAAGTCAAATATGTGGACCGAATCCAATTCGGCAAATATGAGATCGACTGCTGGTATTTCTCTCCCTTTCCTGAAGAGTATGGAAAACAACCGAAACTATGGATCTGTGAGTATTGTCTCAAATATATGAGACTCGAGAAGACGTATCGCTATCATCAGTCGGACTGCTGTTGGCGTCAGCCTCAGGGCAAAGAGATCTACAGACAGTCCACTATTTCTGTCTACGAAGTCGACGGCAGAGACCATAAGATTTATTGTCAAAACTTATGTCTTTTGGCGAAACTGTTTTTGGATCACAAAACCCTATTCTTCGACGTCGAGCCCTTTATGTTCTATATTCTGTGCGAAGTTGACAAACACGGCGCTCATATTGTTGGCTATTTCTCTAAAGAGAAGGAGTCACCGGATGGCAACAACTTGGCCTGTATTTTGACTCTCCCTCCCTATCAGCGCAAGGGTTACGGAAAGTTCTTAATAGCATTCAGTTATGAATTGTCAAAATTAGAACAATCGGTGGGATCTCCAGAAAAGCCTCTCTCAGATTTGGGCAAATTGAGTTATCGGTCGTATTGGTCGTGGGTTTTACTCGAAATTCTTCGTGATTTCAGAGGTGTTCTCTCTATTAGAGACTTGAGTCAAATGACTTCAATTACACAAAACGACATAATCGGGACTCTTCAGAGTTTAAACATGGTTAAATACTGGAAGGGACAGCACGTCATATGCGTTACTCCAAAACTGGTCGAGGAACATCTTAAGAGCGCTCAATACAAGAGACCACGACTTACAGTTGACACGAGTAGTCTTCGTTGGGCGCCGCCAAACAAAAAGAATAAATTCGGCAAAAAATGATTACAAACATAAATGAATTGTTTTTCGATTTTAGTTTTATTTTTTATTCGACTCTAAAGTATATCATATTTTAGTTGTAAGTTATATCATAACATAACATAACTGTCCCCTAATTATTGCCATTAAATCATTTAATGTAATTATTATAATCATTACATCAGATGTTCACAAATAACTTCTTTTTCACACATTTATTAATAGATTTATTTATTTCTTTTTGCTATCAATTGCTTTCAAATAATTATTTAAAATAAAAATTTAATTAAAACTTAACTTAATTATAGCAAAAAAGGACTTAAATTTATTTTCTATTTCGATGTCATTTCATGTGTTGACATAAACATGGTCTCCTAATATAGGTTCTTCACATTTATTATTATTACTAGTAGAGAAAGCAATGATTTAAACCAAAGCATCATGCAGATTACTTTCTGCCCAATAAGCATGGTTCATTCTCTATTCGCCGAATCCCAACTCGCCGAATCTCTATTCGCCGAATACCTTTACGCGAATCTCACCTTGTCGAATTCCAATTCGCTGTAAAAATAAAATAAATCTGATTATATCTATGACGCATATTAGCTTCTCTATTATGTTAAGGTCACATGAAGTGTTATGTCATGTTATGTAATGTTAAATAAAACAAATATGTTTAAAGTTCTAATTATAAATATTTATTCAAATTGAGTTTATATAGTATTTTAGTTAGTCTACAAAATTCAATTTTATGTTTATGTTCCTATACATGCAATATACATAAGTTAATCTTTTAACCTTAATCCAAAACTGGTTTTTGTTTTCGTTTTTCGACGAAGGTACAAATGATATTCCTTTCGGCGAATTGTGATATCAAATTTTTCCGGCCAATCGCAACATGAATTTTCGGCGAATTGAAATTCGGCAAGTTAGGATTCGGCGAATAGAGAAGACACCATAAGCATCACTCTTTTAAAATGAACTTGTATGAAGATTTTTATCTCTTTAACTCTCCGCCTAAAAGATTAAAAAGATACCACTTCTAGCTTTGTGCTCGCTTATTTTAATTATTGTACATTGTACTTGTTTACTCGAGTGAACCAAGTTAAATGTTGATCTTTATCAAATTGCCAATCACTAAGTGTTATCCAGGATGAATATTAGTGCAATAACTCTTTTATTAATATTTACTAATATTCGTTACTAATAGTCATTTATTGAGTCATCAAATATCACATTAATTATCGTTAATTATATTTACAAAAAATTATTAAAACTTTTGAGTGAATTTGAATTTGTATGAAATGATTGCAATGAAAGTGTTGTTCTATAAACTAGGTTAAAAGTGTGTCTACGCGTATTTAACCTGAGTCTTATCACTGAAAGTCACGATTGACTTTCTTCTGGTTTCCTGCAAATTAGGTTTGTCTTCAATTTTCTCTTCGTTCACTTCGTCGACAACTTCGAGTTCGGTGGCGTTGAAAGCGCCGTTTTCGTGAGCACTAAAGTTGTTATTTAACTGATCTGTCACATTTTTCGATGAAGGCTTCAGTGATGATTTTCTTGGTTGTAGAACTCGAGAACTCTCCAATGAAGTCGTGTTATTTGACATAATATTTGTCACATCAAGTGATGGGTTCTTATTATGATTCTCATAATTGTCTTCACTTTTTAATAGACATTAAAACAATTAATACAAACAATGCATAGAATTTAGGAAATCTTACTAATTATCACTAAACTCTTTATTGTCCAAATCCTTGTCTTCTTTTTGTCCAAATTTGAAAGTAATCGGTTTTTTTCGTCGAAGTATTATAAGTGTGAGCGCCAGTGCTGTGAACAGAATGAGACAAAGACTGGCCAAACTATAGACACAGAGTTTAATAGAATGCATTTACGTTTTTCTTACGTACAAAGCTATGATTACAGTGGAAGTGGAAGACCCCGAAGAATCACACAATTTAATGAAAGTTCCATTTATTTGAACTGAAGTAGAATTTTGAGAAAGAAGAAGATTGAAGGAGAAAAAGTCTTTTGGGACAACTTCCTTTAATTTCACTTGATAATCATTTGAATTATTAACTAGTTCATAGTAGACATCTGTAAATAAAGTAAATTATAATTAATGAATATTTTATATATTTTTAGTTTTTCGGTGATTTTGTTAATCAATTTTTCATTTTCAGTGAGAATTGAATAAAGAATTGAAGAAATTTTTTTCAATCAATTTTGTTGTCAGTAATTCTAAGACTACTTTCAAATGATTTATTAGTCGTCAGACAAATGATATATTTTATCGATAAATACTCGAAAAGAAAATAGTCGACAAACTGTTATATATTTGAAAGAATGCGTTTCTTCCTTTTCTTTGATACTTTAAAATGTGAAAAGGTTACTTTTCTTAATAGTTTAGCAAGTAAGAATAGCTAGTATCTTGAGCAAATTTTCACTCTCTGGATAAATGATTAAATTTTAGCATTACAAGATTTGAGAAATAATGTGTTTAATCATTTAACCTTTGATTATTTTTCTTATTTTGTGACTAGGATGTTTTATGTTAAAATTTCGATTTCAAACATACTTTTTTGCAAAGTTCAATATTAAATTTATATGTTTTTTGGTCATAGGGGATCAAGAAACCTGCTCAATTTAAGAAGTAAAATTAAACCTATAGAATTTGATAGATGATATTTTGATAATTAACAAAGAAAAATTTCCTTTATTTCAATGTCTCTCCCACTACAAGAGGGGTCCAAGTTTCAAATTGAAGTACAGTGAATGTCCGATGCTATGAAGTTTGGGTCTTATGAACTGACCCATGTTATTAACCAAACCTTAAAACCAAAAACCATTCCCATAGACTTTAATGTTAAATATGTTGGATGTTATGAACTGAAAAGTCAGACCAAAACTATAAAAATCAATGCTTTTTAGTGACCGATATTATGAAGTGAACCAAATATACAAACTGTTAAACTGACAATACTTTGATATTTTGAACAAATATTTTCATTTGAGTGAAAATGTCGGCTAAACAGAGAAATAAATTATCAATCAATGAAAAGTGTTATATAATTATTCATTTGAAAAGAGAAGTCAATTGATTAATGAATATAAACTAAAAGTTATTCTCATTTAACCAATATTTTGTTACAAATGCTGAATAAAATAACCGAAATTTCACTTAAATCCCTTAAATAACAAAAATATCTCATTTTTTGCTTAATTGATGTACTTTTCCTTTATAAGTGAACTATCTCAATTATTAAAGCTAGTTGTTTCTTTAGAGAAAGAAACTGTAATATCATTTAATAAAATAATGACTAAAAATATAATCAAAATGTTTGAAAGAATTCCCTTATTTTAAAAAACATGTTTTATTTATAATTTATGTAAATTCAATGTCAATAGTATTGAGTATCGATTACGTAAGAGTTCATTAACTATCGATTCAAATATTTAATGAAAATGTTTGCATAACAACGAAACATAACATACATTGACGATAATTTTCTATGCTTTTTACATATATATTAGATTTAATCAAATTGACTGATTTTATGAACTAATCGATCTTATCAAGTATATAAATCTTAATATCGATCTTAATATCAAATACTCAGCTACTTCATAGCATCGAACATGCACTGTAATCAATTGATGAGACATCGATTTTACCTAACTCGAGCAAACTGAATCGAATTAGGATAGTTTGAAATTAATATCTCTCAACTTTACAGCACCTTTTTCTTCATAAATCAATAACCTTTGATGATGGACAATTTTAAATAGCATTAATAGATTCAGAATGCTTATTTCACTCAGGATTTTGTATCATTATGGGAAATTTACTCAATAGTATATTAACCTGATCCTTAATGCTACTTTACAATGTGAAAAAGCCGTAGACTTTAAGGGAAAAGGTGCTATGTAACATTCAATTAACAAATTGAACTCGTAAATTGTATTTTCATTACAATGCTCAAATAAATGATAAATGTTAAATGATCATCCTTCTACTCTAATCCACTTATGTATAATGCGTCATATTCATTTTGGATGAATTGCCAACATGTGAAGCTCTGTTTCATAAATAACAATAATGTTTTACCAAGCCAAATTGCCCAATGCTCACTTAAACATATATGAGTAAAGCTCCCGTTTTCTAACCTTTTCTTAAACTACATTTCATTAGAAAAATATAATTTATAAGGAACTGTGGAATCAGTAGAAAATGATGAGATAAGTAAATGAACTTTAATTGCTAGATATTATAATACTTCAAACAAATCACTTCTCAAATCTCTTGTTTTTATCTCTTTTTGGTATTATTTTTTGGGAATAAAAATCATATCTAAAGATATTTTAGAAAATTTGTAATATATGTCTATAAACTGTGTTTAACACAAATGAATTACCAAAATTGAAAGCACCAATTTAATATAAACTGTTCTGGTTCAGAAATATTGATATTGTATGCCTAATTAGTGCATACACAATGCCTTGTGGATTTATGTTTTACAAAAGTGGGTATAGTAATAATACTGTCTCTAAGTGTGGTTTTTGATCACATTTAATCTCTTATATATTACCATGAGCACATTGGCCATTAATAATTACAAAGTTTTGGTAATTAAGACATAGAATCTTTAAATGGCCCTTGTCACAATTAGTGAATTTATGTTTAAAACAGCTTAACATAACTAAGTTTATATGAAAGTCAAAATTGTAATTTATCATTTTTTTTGACATGGCTAATTTAATATTTAATATACTATAGACTTTAAGAAAAAAGGTAACATTCAATTAACAAATTGAACTTTGTAAATTGTATTTTCATTATAATTTAGAATTTCTAAATATTATTAGCAGTGATGCTCAAATAAAGTGATCCTTCTACCCTAATCCACGTTGGAGTAGAAAATTTAGACAAAATTAACCTCTTGACCAATGTTCAGAAAATCTCAAAACACCCTCTAATGGTCGTCATCTTGGTCACACAATTGTGGTTTCGGTTTTAAAATAGATATTTATCAGTAATTTAGGTTTATTTGGCTCATTATTTTTAGCCTATTTTAAGCAAAAAGCAAGATGACGCACTAGGATAGTTGAAATCTCGACTTTTCTGTTTGAGGTATAGTCAAGCTCATCCAATCTGAAGAAGTTAAAGGTGTTTCCCAAACAGGAGGGTTACTAAGAGAGAGCCATTTTCCCTTTAATCAGTTTTAAATCTGGGTTAAATCTAGTTAAATTAGCTAAATTTAATTAAAATTGTAGTCGACAGCTAACCAAAATCAGATCTTGACCAAAATGCGGGGGAGGGGTCAAGTAAGGTATGTAGAAGTTTAGGAAAACTCAAGTGGAGTTGCTCAAAATCTTCCAAATGAGGAGTTTTGGACTGACCTTGCCTTTCCTATGTATTGGATCTGTGCATATATACGTTCGTTTATTAATGAAAAGTTCTGAGTAATTACAAGATAGCCTCAAAATCT
>JAQGCS010001553.1:0-13330 GCA_034702105.1 Fuscozetes fuscipes | reverse complement strand
CCCCCACCCTCCACCCCCGCTTTCAAAAAATTTGAAAATTTAAAATTCAAATCCTCATGAGGATTTGGGCATATTCTTGGGTGAATTGAGAGAATCAAATAACTTCTGGCTATAGATTTAATAATTTGATCCAAAGCTTGTTTATCAGTGCTGTCGTTCTCTGTATGATTGTGATCAAGCCACCTTTCATGCACCATAATGTTTTTTAAATTAAAAACAATAACTGTTTAACTGAGCAAGCAAAGACTTATGAATAATAGAAAATTTAGAAAATAAGGCATTAAGTGAAATAAAAACAAATCTTCTTCTTAAGTAAATGCTATATAAAAATTGATAGACTTTTATTTTCAAATAAAATCCAACTTTTTTTTAAGTTAAGTTGAAATTCAGTACAAATTTCATCCTTTAAAGTATTTTATTATTGACTTCAATTAAAATAAAAGTTTTTTCTCTAAATTCAATTGTAATATATATTCTCCATTCAAATAATGGTAATCTTTTTTTTTGTAAAAATGTGTGTTCGACTCCTTTTCTATTCGCTTCAGTAATCAATTCTTTTATGTCTTCAATACATTTGACTTAAAGGTAAGACATCTCTGAATAGAACGAAAGAAATGATTTTCACTGCGAATAAAATCGATGAATAAATATAAATAAATCTTTTATTTTAAAATATTTATCATGTTTTCAATGAAGCCTTCGAGCAATTCATAGAATTTCAAATTTACTCCACATTAAAATCCAATATATTATATACTTTTTTTTGAAAATAAGTATATTTTCATTTAAATATTTTTCACTTTTTGTTGATTCAGTATTTTTTACCTAAACTGGTACTGGTCACTTTTATTAAAAAAGTTTAAATCATTGAATTCAAAATGAAATACATATTTTTGAGAGAAAACAAATGTTGTGACAAAAATGTACGCAAAGAAAAGCGAAGAAAAAGAATAAATTGATTACAAAAAGGATTTTTAAACAAAATGTCATTTTAAAGAATATTGAAAATAAATCCGTTTTGAAAACATATTTTTCAAAATTGAAACTGGCACCAAATTCAAGTACAACTCCCTATTTTGTTCTGACTTATCTTTTTTCTGATTCAACTTATTATTCTCAAGAAAATTAATGAATTGATCATGAACATATTCGCTAAAGAATATGTGAAGAATTCAATAATTTAATGTGAAGTAAAGGTCAAACTCTTTTTTATAAGCGAATCCCTTCATACATGCATTTTTAAAATAGAGAAGAGCATGAGCATGGTATGCTCTAAACTAAATTCAGTTTTCTTTTCAACTCTGAATTATTTATTCTATTTGTTAGTCTCGAAATTCATTAACAAGATCAACAAGCAAAAGTAGTGTCTTGTTTACTAAAATATATTTTTAGACCATTTCTGATTAGCTCTGTTTATATCAAATACAGTGCAATCTCCTTGTTATGAACTTCTGTGTTATGAATTTTCCCTGTTATAAAGTAATTTTACGTGATTTGGCTTGATTCCTATATAACCAATGTTAAAAATTTTCCCTGTTATGAACTTCTCTGTTATCAAGCAATTTATGAACAATATTTGGTCACTGAATTTCTGTGTTGTGAAGTATTACATCATTTTGTGAAATAATTGAGTGAAAATACATGTCTTTCACATCAAAAGTTTTGTGATTTTGATATAAAATTTTGAAGAGCAATAAAAAACTAAAATACTTTACTAAATATAGTTTCAATTTAAGGTATTATCACTACATTTGAATCAAGTGAAACAAACTCAGATTTGTGGTCGGGTGAAAGGGTTCTACAATTTTTGGATCAAATCAATTCATTTATAATGTATTCTCAGCTCAATCCACAAAAATAACCAAAAAAATCTCATTATTTCATTAAATAAAATATTTGAACCAATTTTTCGTATTTTTACCCCTTTTCTCTGTTATGAAGATTCCCTGTTATGAAGGGATTGTTAGTGCGTTTACGACTTCATAACAGGGAGAGTGTAGATTGAAACCAAAGAATAGTAAAATAAAATGGAAAATGTTGATTAAAATCATGGCTTCATTGGTAGTTCAAACTAGAGGTGAGTCTCATCTCATGTGACTCGCATTTCATTTGACCGAAGATTCTTGGATTCATATATGATCTGATCTGAAATTAAATCCGAAATATATCCAAATATATAGTAATGAACCAATTTTTTAGAATAATTTTGAGAATTTAATTTAAAAACTGTTTTAGTAATTACATGATAAATTAATTGAATTTAAGACTATTTGATAGTTTTGACTTATAAGCATTTATAAATGATATATATTTCCTTATTTATTTCCTCATCAAATAAAAACCGGATCTGATCTGACCAAAAAAAAAGATTTCGTTCGGACTTGAATCTGGCCTGATTTGAGCTTGATAACTTTTGGATCTGATCTGATCTGAAAAATAGATGAGAAGTTGGCATCTAGTTCAAACTATAAAACATTAAAGTTCAGAGCAAATGACGATTTCCTGAACGTGTATTTCTAAATGACTTATAATAACCATTATTTTTATTTTAATGCTTTTTCTATTAAAAGAAAACAAAATTTCGAATTTATAGGAATTATTTGTAACATTGAAGCGAATCATTTATGGAGTAAATGTTTTCTCCGTTCGTAGACCCGGACCCTAATCGGACATTTGGGTCTGAAAACCATTTCCATCTGAGTAGTGATCTTATCCCTATGATCTAATGACTCAAACCTAAAGTGTCTTAGAAGGAAAGCCAACACTACTTTGAGCTCTGAAGTGGCGAATCTCTGTCCAATACAATTGCGAGGACCGGCGCTAAACGGCACAAACGCAAACGGATGTCTTCCGACTGAGTTTTCGGGCAAAAACCTATCTGGATTAAACTGCTCAGGGTCTGTGAAGACAGTGGGGTCTCTGTGAAGCATATAAATGTATACGAAAATAATAGTTCCTTCCGGCACTTTATATCCATTTATCTCCATTTCTTCGTGAAGTCTTCTGCCAATAAACGGAACGGAAGGACAGAGTCTGAGGCCTTCTTTGATGCAACACTCTAGGTACTTCAATTCCTTGATTTTATCCAAAGTCAACATAAATTTCTCGAAGTTTTTCTCCGCACTGTCTTCTGTCTCCTCAAAGACTGTGTCCACCTCTGCCGCAGCCTTTGCCTGAAATTCTGGACTGTGACCCAACAGGAATATAATCCACGATAAAGCCATTGCAGTTGTGTCGTGGCCTACAAAACCAGATAATTTAGAGATTACTTTGATTGATCTAGACTAAAAGATTGTTTTATGCGAGAATTGATATAAGGATCAAATGATTAATAGCTTTAATGATTAGTGATATTTGTGGGAAACGTGTAAATACCTTCAAACATGAAAGTGTCGACTTCTTCTCGTATATCTTCTTCACTCATTTCTCCGCCAGTGATGTGATGGTCGAGGAGTAGGTCCAGAAATGCTTTACGCCTGTCTTCGCCGTCACTGGTCTTGAATATAATGGATGACGAGTTATTCAAAATTTCTGCCTTTCGGTCGCGAATCACTTTACGCGTAAAGGCGTGTAATTTAATTAAGTTTTCACTGAAACGAAAGCCCTTTTCTGATCGATAGTACACCTGATCTGACCAATAGGTTGGCTGCAAAAGTCTTTCCAGAAAGCATTCGCCAACCCTTCAGTTGAGAAAAGTTAAGCGGAAGTTGTATTCAATTTTAAAAATTCAATTATTTATTCAAAATATTGGCAAAAATAGGAAGTCTTTTCACAAGAGATTTATTCAACGCTTGAGTTAAAGTCAATTGAATTACTCGATCAAAATGATCGCAGAATTAAAGCCGAGCGGAAAAATTGAGATCAAAATATTAGACTTACTCAGTGACAGAACGACAATACCCATTGTTTGTGTTGCCCTGTGCTCCGATCGATACTCCCATAATAGTCTCTAATAATATCAAAATTATTTTTAATAAGTCTTCGATAATAAGTATAAACATTCAGTATTTCGTAACTTTTTCCAAGAAAATAATCGATTATTTTAGAGATTTTTTTGACAAAACAAACACTTGAATTGAATTTAAGGGAATTTTGAAATTTATTCAACAAATTTTTGAAAAGAGTATTAAAAGACAAAAAAAATCGAATCAATCGAATTATGAAATGAAAATTTGGTTGTATTTTAAGAAAAGCGAATGAAATACAGAAATAATATTTATGCTGTCATTGAAATGAATTATTTTCTTTCCTCCGACGCTCTTATGGTTGAGTTAACCAAACATTTCGTTAGATTTGACTACAATTGCAAACAATGATTGCAGACTTGAAATCCAAAGGATTTGTTATATAACTCATTGAGAGCCAACCATATGCTGATAAGCCATAACTCAAGAGCTCTTCTGGTGGTTGTGGCTCTACTCAAGAATACAGGAATCGAAAAACAAATAACACAACTTCGCTAACTTTATGGCTGCTCATTGACACAGAATAGTGGATTACTAATTCAATTATCACTATATTTACTAGCAATTAATTTTTAATTATAATATCCACTAATTCTGTTTATTAAATTATTTGCTCTAAAAATATTCAAATGTTAAAAGAGTACAGCATATAACACAGCATATACTGCGCCAAAGTTATCAATTCAATTATAATCTTTTTTTATACAACTCTCAAAAGCTTTCAAAATGAATGAAAATTTTGGGATTTAATCAGATTTTGGACTAAAACTCAATTAAAAATGAAAAATATCCTCAACTATAATCAGTTTAGAGGACTGGTAGGCGCACAACATATACAAACAAACACTTACCGCAAATAATGTCAAGAGTACAGGCCGTTATGATCGGCACAATGTCAACAACCGTACAGTTATGACATTTTCTGCGCGCTATTTGTTGGAGTTTGTCCACGAGTACTAATCCCTGTTCATTGAACACCGGAACGAAGTCGTGAAGGATTTTAAAGTGAAAGGCCGGCACTAATAACTTTCGTCGAGTTCTCCATTTAGTTCCTGTGGATGTCAAAAGACCGGTCCCCAACCAGGGGTGAAGGAATTTATATTGTGTGGATTTATCCAAAAGAAAATTATTTGACAACACTTTCTCTACTGTTTCGGGATTCCATAGGAAGACCATCGGCTCCCAAGAGAGCCATATCCGGAATATCTTTTCCTTAGCGTAGACAATGGTATATCCACTGACGGCTTGCATTAAATCTTCATTAAATGGACAGACATAAGAAAATTAGTTAATTAAAATCATTAGGCGTTTGTCTAATTGGCCAAAACCTCTTCACCCGAATAATAGTATCGTAAACGGAAAATATTTTCGATTAATTGTCAGACATTCAAAGAAATGCTAATAAAATAATTCGAATTTATAAGTCTCCAAATACCAGTTACCTAGCTCACTGAATTCTTATCAAAATCTAATTAACAAAAGATTATGCAAGAACGAAAAGCGAATAGCTTTGTTGCAAAAGATTGATCAAGTTGGTTTCGACTTTAAAGCTTTTGTGCGAGGAATTCGTTGATCGCCATAATAGACAGAAATTATTCCTCAGAGAGACTATAATTTAGAGAATCTTTTCAATTGAATTAATGTTAAGAATAAAACGGATTAAATCAAAACATTTCTAACTCTATATATAAATCAGATAAAAGAATGTCTTCTTTTTTATTTACTTGTTTTGCTATTACTCTTTATAACTGACTGTTCAAAGAGTCGGAGCATTTCTTCCACCGAATGACGATATTAGTAACAATAAAAGACAAGAAAAGCGTAAAAATTAGAGGACAGGACAGCAACCGATCATAAAAACTAATAAAAGAGAAGCGAAACAACAGTAATAAGAAGAGAAATATATGAAATAAATTTGGTTCACTCACTCACTAACAAATTCTTTGACTCTTCGGTTTCGCCCAGAATATTCTTGAGCAAAGCCAATGGAACGTTGCCCAGTATGGCATTGAAGCATTTTGGTCCTGGTATCTGATCTATTGAATTACATCTCGATTTGACAATCTTTAGCCACGGAATCACTTTTTGTGTGAGAATCCATACAAAAACCAATACAAAAACCACGCGAATCAGCGATAATGTGCTCACATTTGATATATTGGACAAAGAATTGTATAGAATTTGAGTCAACATTCTTTCTCTTCACTCTTATCGAGAGATACCGTTCCTCAAAAAGCATACATATTAGTACTTCATCTCAACGCTTATCTCACAGAACGCCAAATGAAATACTCAATAAAATATTGGTATGATTTGTAATTTTTTCTCAACTTATTGACTGCAGACACACATTATTTTAAATCCCTGTTGTGTTTCACTAAATTTCTTTGGAAGGCATTCCACACCAGTAGTTTTGCACCGGATAAATAATCGAATGTAACACAAAACAATTTCTGCTATTAATTCAAAGATTGTTTTCTTATTACAGACTAAACCATTGCTTTGCTTTTTAATCACAAGCCTTGAATGCCAGCTCTGATTGCAAATTATATTCAATTAACTTTGATTTTAATTGAGAACAAATCAGAGATAAATTATTTGTTTTTAAAATTCAATGATATTCATGTAACTACTTTTTTGGACAAGTTTTATTTTTGAGCCTTGCAAATTTGTATTTATATTTTGGTCAAGTTTAATGATAATAACAAATCATTTGCTCATTTTATGTCTGATTATATTTTTTACATTTAGGAAAAGGGTTTCAAATTTATCGCTAATGTTATGCAATAAACAGTTATAATATTATAAGTTTTGTATATAATTATGTTTACCGTAAACTTAATTCAACGCTTTATTGCCAACGAATTTATGCTGTGCTGTGCTTATGCTTATGCTCTGTTATCCATTCCTTTCATTTATTTTCATTACAAATGCATATATTCTTTCATATAAAACATTAAAATATGAATTATCGAAGACATTTCTTTTGTATTCATCTGTTTTTTAGTCCTTATCTTAAGTTTTTTTTTCTTGATTTGCATTTGAATGAAAACTTGATTAGAGTTTATTTATACTAAATTTTTAGACTATGAAACTTGACTGGCTCATTTAATTCGCAAAAATTAATGGTCTACAACTCCTTACTCTGGTTAATTTCACTATTATTCAATTTGCTATAAGAAAAGAGAAAGCAGGAACAATTTTATTATCTTTCAAGCTTAATAGTATAAAACATACAAAAGAATTTTTAATCAAGTTTAAACTTTTTAAATCAATTAAGCATGACAAATAATAGACACTTTGATAGGCCTTATTAATTATAATCTATAACATACCTTGTTGAGTTTATAGAAAATGAAAAATATTGATACAAATGAATAATGTATGAAGGGCAGAATTAATTTAAATTGAATTATTAATAGTTGAGCTCAAAAATATCAAGCATTTGAAAGGTTTCTAGGACTAAATTTGATTTGAATGTGTGTTTTGGGTCTAATAACCATTTCTGGCGCCACTTTGATGTCATCCGTAAAGTTTAAAGACTTGATTCGATATTTGCGTAAAATTGTGGCCAAAATTGTCTTTTCTTCTAAAAGTGCGAATTTCTGTCCGACACAATTGCGGGGACCGGCAGAGAAGGGCACGAATGCGAACGGATGTCGAGTCAAATGACTATCATCTAAAAACCTTTCGGGTCTATAAACTTCTGGCTGTGGAAAGCATTGAGAATCGCGATGGACCTGATATAAGACAACAATGCAGGTCACTCCTTTTGGTACAGTATAACCATTGATCTGTAAATCTTCAGTGAGATGACGGCCGACAAAAGGCACGGATGGAAAGAGACGAAGCGCTTCCTTAATACACGCCTCCAAATACTTCATTTGCCGCAAATCATTCATATTAATGGTTCGATCACTACTATCACTACTATTATCTATATCCCCAAAAATGTGATCCAACTCCTGATGACATTTGTCCTGGACACATCGATTCAGACCTATCAAATGCAAAGTCCAACTGATGGCCATCGAAGTAGTGTCGTGTCCTTCAAACATGAATGTGTCGACCTCTTCCCTAATGTCCTCTTCAGTGAACTGGCTGTTGGCGAGATGTTCACTGAGGAGACTGTCGAGAAATGCCATCCGACGCCTGCCATCGTTGGTGTCTCCCATTTTGATGAGCGTCTTATCATTTTTATTAATAGACATTCGTTGAAGTAATTCCTTTTTTCTCTCTTTAATAACCTTTCGATCGGAAGACAAGAGAAGGAAACCAAATGAAAGAAATGAATTTGTCATCAATTATATCAAAAGACATATTTATATCTTTTTTTCTCTCATTGCTATTATTGTGAATGAAAACTACTTATTCTGTGCCTTACTTTATCAGTGAATGAGTGAAGTACATTCAAATTTTCATTGAATACCCTGCCATTTGCTGTCAGCCCATAGAGATAGTCGTTCCAAAGCCAGGGCCGAAGCATTCGGAGCAGAAAAAGTTCTCCTGTTCTGAAACAGATAAAAGTGTTTCCGATGACTAATGACTTCATTTATTTGATTGATTGCTATTACATACATAACATTCACTATTTATTCATTCAATGAATGCTTTTATTGATTAATGAATTATGATTTGTCTGACGCCTACACAACAAAGCAAACAATGAACTCCTAATCAATGAATGTCTTTATATTGAATTAGATTTCTTTCCCAATAATAGGCACTCATTTTCCACGACTTAATCAATTGAAAGCCAATCATTTACTCTTCACTAATGATCGATACGACTCCCATTACTTACTTATAATCATTGAATACTTCTTTGAAAATATCTGTTTGTTAAAAGTATCTTGTTTAAGAATATGAGAAAAAGAAAACATATATTTCAAACTAATCAGTACAAAATGGAGAATGTCCAAATTAATTTTTTACTTAAAGACAGTTTTAAATATAGAGCTCCACAAATAAATGAGATGTCGGAACATATAATTCGTTGTCAGTTATGGCGAAAAATTATATATATTAGAAAATATGGGAATGAAGTGTACTTTGAAATGAAGTAGAAGTCGGAATATTTTGAGATATTATCATAAAAATGGAATTCAAGGAATATATGCAAAGTTATGCACATTTATGCAAATGTCATGAGTTCACTATTGAATGCAAGCATCAAATAAAAGAACGAATTCATAGATTCTTTAGCTTTTTTCCATTAATTCATTTCTTATGTCTCCGAAAAGTCTAAATCAAAACTAATGAGAATCAAATCATATCTCACTAAACAACTAAACATCTATTATTTAAAACCTTATTGTTCATTTTGAACATTAGTTATATATCTCGGAGCCTTATATCTTAGCCTTGGTAATATTAAAGGAATTACGAGGAATTAAGTTGAATTCTGTTTAGTATGGTGATTCATTTCTTTTATACTCAATATCTTATTACACTAAACAAATAACTGATAAAGATTAAATAACATTTAAATAGGACATACATTTTGTGGTGTTTGCAAAAAATGCTCTTCATAATCTCATTTCGTTAATTTAATTGAGGTATTATAGTTTTGATGTCCAAAAATACCAAAATGTAAGGAAAATTTCTCAAAATACGAAAATACGAAAACATAAAAAACGGTAATTTCGGGAATGTGTCCATAACCCAGAATGATCTGTCAAATTAACAAAAGTTGGCAAGGGCATTTTTTCAATTAAGGAATATCTAGTCACGAAACAGATAATTTTACAAGTGTGGATTTATTACAATTAGGTTCACAACAAAATAAGGACAGAATATCTTAAAGGTGCAGAAGAACACCAGGTCCTGTGGAAAACAGCTTATACTTTATCCTTCAATGATTATAAATTATAAATTATAAGAAAGGATTTTCTAGAGTCAATCCATTTTGTATTGTAATCATTTGAAAAAAATTTTCTCTTTGATCACCTTGCGTTTTTATGTTACGGTGTATAAGGTAGCCTCTGTAAAGGGATAAGAACATGCTCAATCAATCCATTCAATATGTTTAAAGAAGTGACCCAAATGTGGCCCTCTTAACACCTATATACCTAGTATGTATTTAGTCAATATCTAGGATGAAAAGCTTGATTTTCTTAGATTTCGTTGCTAACTAATAGCATGAAAATATGCCCATATGTCTCAAATCGTCTATTTTCTTAATCATGTAATTTACCAAGCATAATGTCATTTGTAAGACCTTGAGCATCTCTCTTATTTTATATTAAGGAAATATGAAATGTAAGCAAATATGTTTCTCTCAGTATAGTCAGGAATATAGTATTGAATAAGTTTACAGTCGAATAAATAAACTCTTTTGACATTACTTTTGTGATAATTGAAAATTCTTTCGATTTGAATGCCATTCACTGACAAAACATTTCGGTCACAAATATCATTGAAAACTACTATAAAATAGCACTCAATTGGTTTCTCATTGAATAATGAAAAAATAGTTTCAAATATGTGTGGAATGCCTTTCAATAATTGTTTTGATACAACTATTAGAGATGTAAGAATGAAATGAGGAAAAGTGACCAAAAATAAAGTAATTTATTATTTGACGTACAATAGAATTAAGAGTAAAGAAAGTTTTTGTTTTGTTTTGAAAGTACTCACTCGTGAATGGCTTTAACATAAGGACTGTCGCAATGAATTTGTGAATCCATTTTTATGCCCATGGCTGTCTCTAAAAAAATTAATCATCAATTATTTGAATAAATGAAAATATTTTTCGATCCAAAACCAGTCTGGATAAGTTCAAAAATGAAGGTTTATTTACAACAACAACAAAACTCAAAATGACTTGGATTAGAAAATTGCATGCTGTTATTATCGAAGAGAAATGCTGTGCCATTACTATTTCTATTAAAATATTTTCAAATGAGATTGGTTATTCTTAGGTTTTGAGTCCACTATCATTATTGACTACACTATGAAAATAAATTCCATAAACTATTGAATTCCCAAATATTTGTGTTGAGAACTGAGTTTTCAATAAAACATTTATTTATTTATTTAATGTATAAATATTTCTAATACTGAGAGACTGGTATTGAATAAAGTGGTGACACAACTGACCACATATGATATCGAGTGCACATCTGGTGATATATGGAGTGATGTCTTCGATGATACCAGCGTTAAGTTGTGTTTGCTTCTCCAATAAATCAGTGAAAGTAAGCATATGTTCATTCATTATGGGCAGAAAGTCTTCTAATATTCGGAAATGAAAGGATGGCGTCAATAGCTTTCTTCGGGAACGCCATTTGTTTCCTCCACTTTGAATAATTCAAAGAAGAATTCGTTAAATTATAAAATATTATGTTTTTATGGTTTAGAAGACTATTTCAAAATAATTTGTTTACATTTGAGGAAAAAAACTTTCATTGAATACAATGTTTTGAAAGGCATTTAATCGAAATTTTATTATTACTTTTATTATTATTATTGCATTGAAATAGATTTTAATGCATTAATGGATTTAATCATTACGTCTATTCAAGTCTCGATAGAATCTTACAAATAATAAAACCAAGGTAATGATCAAAGTTACTCAGAGAAAATGACCTAGATAAAAATAACTGTTCCGTCGTCTCGTCTCGTTTAAAAGTTCAACTTTAGTCACTGTTATTAGACTACATGAAGTGATCAGGATAAAATTAATTATCCCACAGAATATTGTGGACTCGAGATAATGAGGAGATTTTGTCATTAATGTTTCACCTGAAATGAGACTTATTTCCCCACAGACTCCTTCACAATCTTACCCTCACAGTCTTGAAGGCATCAATTATGTACACAACTAATTGCGAGGAATTATATGAGTTTTGGACCAAGAATATTCTCAATCGATGGGACAAAACAAAATAAAACAATGCTTTCATTGAAACGTCAAATTGAAATCTGAGGACAAAATAATTTAATTTCACGCATCACTCAATTGAGTCATTATTTCATAAAAGTTAATCTCTTCACCTCTAATTATATTTGAATTAACTGGATTAGTGCCACGATTACAGTTATTGGCACTAGCCCTTCGAATAAACAGAATCTTAATGTGTTTATATTGAAAATATATTCAAATTGGAGTAATGCTCGACTATATTGTTATTGAATTTGATCCTTAGGCACGACTCTAAGCAATACTTCACTGAATTTATTCATTGGACGCACTTTTTTTGCATTTATTTAATCAAACTTTTCTCGAATTTATCGAAACGAAAAGAGAAAAGTAAGCTTTGAATCAATATTAGGGTTTATTTTAATTAAAATGAAAGCACTGTGTGTGTGTGTGTGTGTGTGTGTGTGTGTGTGTGTGTGTGTGTGTGTGTGTGTCAGAATTAACTTTCGCTATTTTTATATCACTTGATTTATGAATAGAATATTGTCGCATATTTTTTCACTCGAAAATTAGCATGTAGCACCCTAAAAAAAAGCTTAAAAGAAGAGTAAGTTTAAGTCACAAAGCTTATTACAACAAGTTGAAATATTGCAAATAAATCATCTTTTTTCAACTCTCCTTGCAAAATATCGATACACTCTTTGCTAATCAATTTGTACATGCTCCATCTATACATATTTAATGTTAAGCCTGTTCAACTGAGAGGTATACTCGTGCGATCGCTGCTGAAGCAATAAAAGCACATTAAAACTACCTTTATAACTTTCCAGAATGTCAAACCTCTCATATTGCAATGAAAAAGGTTGAAATTCACAAAAAGTGGAATACTTTTGAGTGAAATACCAAATATATCGCTGAAGGCATCGAATGATTTGTCGATTAAAATCACAGTAAACGTGAAAATAAAATCACTTCGATTTTTGTCTTTAGTTCATGGATGCCCAAGGAGGGATTGCTCGCTGACCCCCTAGAGTCGAAAAATTAGGCAAAACTCACTCTAGAATTTTTCAAAAAATTATTATTACAGGTATACTCCCTCGCCACCGAGCGTTGCTAGGCAGCTCGTATTTTGGAAAAAAGCTCAAAGGGCCTTTTGTGTTTTTGCCGAGGCAAAGCGAGGCCGCTTGTATTTGCATTTTTGTTTGGTACAAAATTTTTAAAAAAAACCCTAGACCCCTCTAGAAAAGTTTTGAAAAACCCCTACCCTAGACCCCCAGAGTCGAAAAGCTTGGGCATCCCTGCTTTAGTTGAAGCAATCAAAGAATTAGTCAACATTTCTGACTTCGAATCAACGTATCAGAAATATTAATTGAAATTTATTAGCTAGTCAATGTATTAGATTGAACCGATAAAGATTTCGTATTTAGGATAGGTCTGGTTTAGAAAGCTGTAACTTGTGTATTATTTAATCAAAAACAAAGGGAGCACATTTTTTATGAAC
>JAQGCS010001552.1:0-13330 GCA_034702105.1 Fuscozetes fuscipes | reverse complement strand
AGCGAGGCGGCAAATTCAAAAAATCACCCCTAGATCCCTTTATTAGAAATATTTTGAAAAATCACCCCTAAATCCCCTCTCTAAAGCCGTCGACCTTGGCCACCCCTGTTTTATATAATAAATAGATTTGAAGACAAGTTAAAGCATTATCTGATTTCTTGTTTCTTAGTTTAATTCCATATTTCGAACAAAGAGATCGAAAGTTAAAAAAAATTGTTTCTTCACTGATTGAAATCTTATCATAGATTTGTTTAAACAATTGTATAAAACAATTGAATTCTGAACGCATGACATATAACCAAAGTTTTGTAAAACTTGTGTTTTTCTGTTAATAAGTCAATGGATAAGGAAATCATAAAATTGATAAATCACTGCTAGAAATCACTTGTCTTCACATATGATTACTAATGGATTATATTTTAAGACATACCATTTTAAATGGTTAAGATAAATCAGTCATCATCATTTAAAAAAAATGCTCAAACTTGCAATCAATTAATTATGGAAATTAACAGGATAAGTTGGAATGAAATTAGAATTAAAATATTCAAGATTGTATTATAGACATGTTAATGAAATTTTAATGAGTTTTAGATGAATCAGTAATTAATGCGATTAATGCCATATGGCATACATGGCATACATTTGGAGGAAAATATCACATTTTTCTTATATTTCAATATCGATGTGAATATTAATTAAATCTTATGACTTATGACCAAATTCTTTAAAAAATTCAAATTATTCATTCTATTAATAACTAATTAATAAACTTAATTGAAATGCAAATATAGAGCACCAAATTGGACATGTTTAGTCTCAAAATGACTCAAATGGACACTAAAATGTCTATATTATGGAAGAATATTGAATACAATAATACGGCCTTCGCTTAATTCATTATAATTGATTAGTAATGAGGAAGGTAATTGGACATTTAAATAAATTATTCATAACTTGAAATCTAACTGAAAGTATGTTCAACATGTGTCATGCATAAATAAATAGCTGGTAAATGTTCAAGCATCAAGTTGACAATGCCCCACTTAATAATCAACGATTAAAGAATTGGGAAAATAAAGATATCAGACCTGTAGGTCTGGCCGGACCGCTGGCATAAACTGCAATATCAGCTGCAACGACCAGAGCATAGCGACCGTCCCAAGAACTGGACTCAATCCAGTCAATCGCGTGAAACAAAGAGGCTGTGCCGCCATAGCATGCATTAGTGGTGTGAACGCCTTCGATATCTGTGTTTCCGCTCTCTTTAAACAAATCCATTAAAACTGTTTTAACACTTTTTGATTTGTCGATAATAGTTTCGGTTCCGATCATCAGAAATCCGATGTCTTTTGGCGAAATCGAGTACTTCTCGAGCAATGATTTGGTAACAGTAAGACATATGGAATTGATGTCTTCTCTGTCAGTACAGAAAGCCATCTGTTTCTGTCCCAATCCAATGGTGTACTTTCCTTCTCCGACTCCATTGAATTTCTCCAAATCTGTTTGTTCGACATAAGTGGTCGGAAAATAAATATCGAGGGCTAAAATGCCCACATTGTTAGGCCAATGGGCGCCTCCATTATTAAGTGATCCATTCTGTAGATGATTAGTCGGCATTTTGTAACAATTCTACACAAAAAAAGAACAATTGATTATTAGCTCAGTTTTTATTAAACAAATCAATTGATTTGAATTTTACGTTTGATTAGAGAAAGTGAGGCAAAAGTGGAGTAACAATAATGTACTCTCAAGTGAATGAATCGGAAGACAAGAGTCAAAACATTTATGACTTAGTTTTGATGTTTGACTTAATGATTGGCTGAAAACTTTCAAAATTAAAATGCATTTAAAAGACTAATTACGAGTGAAATTACGCACAAATACGCAATAATGAAGAGTGGATTCAATTGGTTTCAGTGTTATTGAATTATATTCTGGTGAATCGAAAATTTTTCAGCTTTTTCCTTATGGAAGTCAATACAGCGATAAGTAATTTTGTTTCGGAGGAAAAAAATCTTATTTATCAGCGATGAAAAACTGGTAAAACTTAAAATATATGATCAGGTTTTGAGGCAATCGTTTGGCAAAACATTAAATTCAAGGACATTCACGTAAACACAATTAAGTATTCGTGTGTTTTGTGATTTGCTTTATGAGGAAACAAATCCAAGATTTAATTATAAGAAACCTCTATTAACAGACACATGTCGTGTTCAAACACCTCCTATCAGTTATTCACCAAAAAGTGGTTTAAGCTCAGCATTACCTCTCATATGTGTGTTAGGTCTCACAATTTTAGTCAACCTTTTTAAATGAGGAAGTTTTACATCATTTCTATGAACTACACATTCAAATCCCAATTAAATGATTATCACTGATTTAATCTGATCTGAAGACGGACTACAAATTCCTACAAATATCATCTCAAAGACCTGGCGCTCAACCCGTCGGAGTTTAAAGAGTTTATTGTCACAAACAGATAATTGTCTGACAATTAAATGATTACTCTTTGAAAATAAAATGTTTTGAAACAAACAGATATTTGGATGGAATAACCTGTTTGTGTGTTTGTCGTGAACTCTAATCCGTTTGACGTTTGCTTTTTCGCTAATTTTGTTTTAAAAATAATAAAACATTCAGTTATTAAAATAAAATTCAAATAACAATTGAATTGACTAGTTAAAATAGGTCAAAATTATTACTTGCTCAATAAAACAGATAAGGAAAGAGGGAGCTATTTTAAATTAACTTGCTTAACTTCATGTCAAATATAAAATGTTGGTGGCTATTTTATTCATTAAAAGTTCATAAATTATGAATCATAATAAACAATGTGAGGACTGATTGAAAAATAATGTGAACCGAAAACTTGGACAAAGTTTAAGACTACATAATATATATTTCTTACCTGAAATCTGTTTGAATCACAGCTTTCAAAATAATCAAAAAATGAATTCTCCGAACAAATGATTGCTTTTATTGATATTTATACGAACTTAACTAAAATCTGGAAAAATTGGTATTAAATGTCTATTTCTAAACCTAAATGAGAGCCCAAACCAATAGAATAAGTGAACGTCAAACATATGAATTTCATTAAATTAAATTGGGCATCAATTTGTCCTGAGCTTGCAATGAACACTTGTAAACAACTGAATTCAATCAAAAATATTCAAAATAAGTTAAAAATACGACACATTTCAATGTTAGTCATCATAAGAGATAAAACATTTGATTTTTTTAGAATCACATGAAATGATTGTATGAAAATGAAACGAAACGAGGAAATTCCATTAATCAACAAAAATGTTAGTCGAGAGCCGATGGAAATCCCTTAGTCTTACTTCAAATTACTTTAAACGTTAGGTTTTATCCAAAGAGTTAACAAAAAGCAAAGAATTGAGAAAAACATAGAAAACACTCACAAATTGTTAATCAAATCGATATTTTGGATGTATTTCCAGATCTGACTCCAGGAAGTAGTGGCTCAGAGCTGGCGATCGAAGCCGGAGGGATAGCTAAGAAAGTATAGCTGAGACTGGTTTCCTAACAGAGTTGTCAGCGCTGTCGGCGATACCAGTGCTGACTGACTGCTTAGTAGGACTGACTGCTTAATGCGATCGAAGCATACGAATAGAAAATTGTTGTCGCGGAAGCCCAACGGCGCTCAGCACTAGTGGTCGACCAAACACTTGACTCACATAATCAAAGACTGTTTTGCCTTAAATTAAGTCAATATATGCTATCAGTGCTAACATTGCATTCAATTGACTTGAGGTCAATGGCCATCACCGCAATACAAACACACATACATTGAATCCTCTGCCCCTCAACACTTCTTCTCCTTCAAGAGTGATTGGCCACAACCCATAACAGTGATGGCCATTCACACCAATTCAAGTAATTCTACTTACAGTTAGTCTTCGAGTCAATCACTCAAATGATAAGTTGAGCTCAAAATTAGTGATCGAAATCTAAGCCACCGCTAAATGATTCGCTCTTTTGATTTGAAAGTTTATGTCTGCAAATAATTGACACATCTGTCAAACAAATCAAATAGTCTTGTCCAATTTAGCAAATATTACTTTAGAACCTTAACTATCATAAATCAAATCATGAAAGCGATTGAGTTAATAATCAACTTTTAATTTGATATAAAACCAAGAAATTCATTGCCGACTATTAAATAATTATTTTAAAACTCTTTCAATCTTTAAATGAATTAAATTTGAAAAATTGTAAACAAACTGATAATTGACGTCATTTATGATAAGCAGTCGATTGGTGTGCTTTCGACACATTGGCAAACATCCAAATATAACGTACAAATCAATAGAAGACAAAACTAATTTTACTCATTCTTATGTTAAACTAAGGGATCGACAAATTTTATTTTACTTTTACTTCGTTTATGTATGGAATCGGTTGTCTTAAAGCACACCTTATTTGTAAAATTGACAAAACTGTTGATAAAAATCTTTTGTCTCTTTATTTAAATTAATACTTAATTTAAAGCAATTTAACCGAAAAGATGGCACTATCCGTACCAAAAGCGCCAGGATTTGGACAAATGCTCAAAGAAGGCACCCGATATTTCTCGGGCGTTGAGGAGGCTGTGCTGCGAAACATCGAGGCCTGCACTGAACTGTCCAACACTTTGAAGACCTCTTACGGTCCCAAAGGTCTCAACAAGATGATAATTAATCACCTGGAGAAGTTATTCGTTACCTCGGATGCGGCTACAGTGATTCGGGAGTTGGATGTACAACACCCCACCGCCAAAATGATGATTCAGGCCTCGCAGATGATGGAACACGAAGTATGTCATATGTCATCCATTTTCATCATTTGTAACCATTTTTTACGGCGACAACGATTTGTAATCATTTGGTAGTATATAATGTGGTACCTCCTCTTATGGTACCCCCTCTTCCACCCTACTAAACCCTCCCATTAACTTTGAGAAGGATAGGATTGAGGCTGACATGGATAAATGCTGTTATCGTCGTATTAATAGTTTTGTTGGATATGTTTTTTCTTAACAATATTTTCCGTTTAATGACAGGTCGGTGACGGAACTAATTTGGTGATAATATTTTCGGGCGCTCTCCTCGAAAAAGCAGAAGAACTGATTCGAATGGGTCTCAAACCGACCGAAATCATTGACGGATACGAAATGGCAGCCAATAAAGTGTTGGATGAAATTCTTCCTAAACTGACCGTTGATGACATCAAAGACATTAAAAACTTGACTGAAGTCTCGAAAGCGATCCGGTCTTCGGTTATGAGCAAACAGTACGGAAACGAAGATTTTTTGACTGCTTTGATCGCAAAGGCGTGCATTTCTGTGGCCTCCAAAGATGTATCGTTCAATGTGGACAACATACGAATCTGTAAAATTTTGGGCTCAGGTATTGAAAACTCTCAGGTCCTTAGAGGAATGGTCTTCAAGAAATTGGTATTATTTCGATTAATTTTTTAACAAATTTTGATTGAATTACGGTTTCATTGGTACTCAGGTGGAGGGAGACGTGACTTCAGCTGATTCGGCCAAAGTAGTGGTATATACCTGTCCCGTTGACACAGCGGCCACAGAAACAAAAGGAACAGTTCTTATAAAATCTGCCGACGAATTGGTTAACTTTAGTAGAGGTGAAGAAAATCTATTGGAAGCACAGATCAAAGCAATCGCTGAGTCTGGCGCTAAAGTGATTGTTTCGGGCGGAAAGTTCGGTGATTTGGCTCTTCATTACTGCAATAAATATAACTTATTAGCCGTCAGACTTATGTCCAAATTTGACATAAGAAGAGTTGCGAAGACAGTAAATGCCACGCCTTTAGCTAAGCTGACGGCTCCCACCAAAGAAGAACTCGGATTCTGTGACAAAGTTTTTATTGAAGAGATCGGAGGAACTAATGTTGTGATATTTGAACAGAACGCTAAAGAGTCAAGAATTTCAACCATTGTTATCAGAGGTTCGACCGATAATATAATGGATGACATCGAAAGAGCCATCGATGACGGCGTAAATACGTTTAAAGCCCTTACACGAGATGGAAGACTAGTAGCCGGTGGCGGTGCTTCTGAAATTGAACTCTCTCGAAGAATATCCGATTACGCCGAGACTTTGCCCGGACTCGAGCAGTATTCCGTTGGAAAGTTCGCCGAAGCCCTGCAGAGTCTTCCAGTGGCCATCAGCGACAACGCAGGTATCAAATCAACAGACATGATATCGTTGTTATTGGCAAAGCACCAAGAAGGCAACACTAACGTCGCCATCAACATTGAAAAGGATGTGGCCGACACTGTAGATGCAATTGAGGCCAACATTTATGACCTGTTCTTAACCAAACACTGGGGTCTCAAATATGCGACAAACGTTGCGAACACAATATTATCGGTCGACCAAATCATTTGCTCGAAACCCGCCGGTGGACCAAAACCGCCTAAACAGGGAGGAGACTGGGATCAGGACTAAACAGCTCTGCATTTCTACAAACTTTCATTTCAATTGAGACATTTTTTTCAATATCTTTTACATTTTTGGAACGCCTCCGCATGTGCTAAAAAATAGCTCAAACAATGTTTTAAAAATCCAATGAAAAGTAGTTTAATCGATGAAATGTTTATTTGATAACTTTTATGGTAATTATGAATAATTTACATAAATTGTGTTACTTTCAAATGAGAATAAACATGAAATACAATATAATCACAGCTTTTGATACATTTTGATATTTTTAAAATATCTCGAATTAAATTTTAATCTGATCTTACGTTCACTCTATTGATATGTTCTTAAGTTTCATGAATAGATGAAATCAAAATTCTTGACAATAGATTGGCTTCAATACAATTCTTAGGCAAATACTCAAAGCATAAGATGAAAATAAGTGTGACTTAAAATATACTTTTAATAAATATATGACTAATAGTTGGATCAATGATATTCTGCTCATAATGTGGTTCAATACATATTTATAATGATCAGGCAAAAGTTGTTTCATAATTAGTAAGAATTGATATTTTAGAAATTTCTTTCTCTATATTATCTATTTTTTGTAGGTCTCTTTTAAGTGGGTTATAATTGTTTGAATCGGGATAAATTAATGTAATTTTTTGAGTGAAAACATAAAGATTGTGTTTTATGGGATCGTATCAAATGATAACATAAATAATAAAAATAGTTTTACAATATTTATATATAAATAGTTTTCTTGAAAAGCTGACATCCCATACATATGTGAGTCTACTTAAGTGATATTCTATTTAATTATCCAAAATTTAGTCGTTTATCACATTAGTCAACAGTATTAACAAGTATTTGGCGTTTTCGCCATCGATTACAAAACGGATATTTTTTCATTAATTGTGATTAAAGTAAAATATGAAAGAATTTGGCGAATCTTCATTAGAAAGGCTTTACAATCGATAAGAAGTTCATACGAATCATATCCGATGGAATTATCGTCTGATTTTAGTCAGTGAAGTGCATACCAGCGCTTGGGGTACAGTTCAGTCAGTCATTTGAAGCTTTCCATCATTTTCTGATGCACTTAGAAAACCAGTCACACAGTCATAGAGTGTTGGCTCGAAATTCGTGTTTGGCTTCTCTTTACTTATTTTTATGAGAACTCGAAGTGTTTGCAAGAGTTGGCCATTAGTTTTGCTTCTCTTCATACCAATGCTGTCTCTCCTTTCGCGCACTACACTATTAAATGGAAAGGTGTTTGAGGATAACGACCCGAGGCATAAATTTAAACCTTTAGGACTTTATTGAAATTAATAATAAATAATTGCCAGCATTTTCTCAATGCGGCATAACTTCGAATGTGAAAATCGCCCAGACAGTTCTCAGTGTACGACCATTTGATATGCAATATATATATATATAAATATTAATTGTATTAATTGTACATGTAGTATAAGTAGTATAAGTAGTCTCTGGTTTTGTTCACTTAAATAGATTTAACACAAAATGAAACGCTTTTTAAGGCTTTTGCGATGAATTTGAGTCGAACTTAAATTACGATTAATTGCTATCAATTTGTGTAATGAATGGCAATAATGTGTGTCTTTAATACAATTTTTGGTCTTTTAAATTATAACTGAATGTCTTAAAGCCTCAGAAGAATCCGAGTTTATTCAAGACTTCAGTCGTACTTTTGATGAGTTGTTCCTTATATTTGAAAATAGTTGCGTCGCGTGTAGTGTAGGCACGAAAGTCTTTGCAGCTATTCTTCAGGGGTCCGACACAGTCTTTGCGGTAGTGTTGCAGATGTGCTAAGTCTGTACTAATCGAATATGTAGTACACGAACCAAAACAATTGAGTGGGAAATGGTTGTGAAGGGACACCACTCGCTCCGTGTTATGAAAGCACTTGACATACTGTCCCGGTTTAGTGTAGTTTTTGGAGCGGTACACATGTTGCAACATATGCAAATATCGGGGAATTCCCGGTTCGTGCTCCGTATGTTTCATTTGCTCCTCACCAACTCTCAGGTCATCCAGAAAGTAGACATTCCTCACATTGTAACTAGCACGCGTGTAGTTCTTCTCAGCTAAAGACGACTTTTGCACCTCAGCCATCAGTTGAGACCAGTTTTGGTGAGCGATGGGCATAATTATCTCATCGATGTCCAGAAGCGCTAAATAGTCATAACTATACAAATTGCGATACAAACAGTCGTTATATGGGATCAGTTCGTTCTGTCGCTTATGAGTCAACTTATTCTTAAGGTAGAGGTGTCTAAACCCGGGAAGATTTGGCTGATTACCAGGTAGAGTGATAATAGTTTTGTCAACCATTCCTTCTTGTTGATAGTAGTTCAGTACTTTAGTGATGTTTGGGTGCGCCTCCAGATCGTAGAGAAAGACCTTTTTGGCGCCTAATATCCGAAGTAATTCAATCCATTCGACTAAACGAACGCTAAGATCTTCGTGCAAAAAGTCAAGTCCTTTGACACAAACAGCGAAGTCTTGTTTAGTTTTGGGCCGATTGTTGTAAACTCTCAAATTATTTGTGGCTTTACTGCACTGGTCGTATACCAGAGATACAGAGTCGGGAGACATTTCTTTAGGAAAGCCTTTGATTCGCGGGATTTTACAGGTTATGATATAAGGTTGAAGTAATCCATCCCTATAGTTACCCCATTTGCTATACCAGCCATAAACATAAGTGGCCGGCGATATGACAGGCATTGATATTTTGTCAAACCATAGCTGACAATATGTTGGCGGAGGACTTATTTTATCCACCATCGCCAGGATACGAACCATAGCTAGGGGTCCACCTCTCCACCGATCGTCAAAGTAGGCACCGTATAAATAAAAGGTGCCGTTAGGTGTGGCCACTCTTTGCCAATAAATATTATTGTAGTCGAGTTCATAGAGATTAGGAAACTCTACTTTACACGACTTATTCGGTCCACTGTTAAGGACTTGACTTTTGATAACCTTTTGTGTCATTTTAAGTTTAGCCCAATAAGTAAGGGGCAAGTTTGAATTATTAGCCAATTTGTTGAAAATGTCATTTTCACTGAGAGAGGGTGAATTATCGACTTGAGGCTCGACATTCATGAACTTTGAAATATCTTGGTCACCACTTTGGTCATCTTTTGTGGTGGGAGTGGTCAACTTTGGAGTGGTGACAGTGACCAGAAATGCGGACGCGTAGTCTAATGGCACTTTTTGTAGCAGACCTCTGACCTGAGCCGCGTGATTGTCGACATAGTCTAGGGATCCATCGCTCTGATAGTTTGTGGCCAAACGAAAGACGAGAAAACAAACGCACGTCCAGAGAAAGACAAAGTATATGAGCCTCTTGTAGGCCCGCGTCGGCACTAAATACTGAATCATTGTCTCAACGATTGCACATTAATTCTTGTAATTGAGTTCAATGAAGTCCTACTGTTGAACATTACATCAAACACTTGAAGAGCGCTGACCTAACAAATTATTGCAAGAAAACAATTAAATACTAAATAAGTTTGGTTTTAATCTTTTTTATGCTTCTATTCTTATAATCCATTAATATATTCAGAATTCTGTCACTGATTTACTTGCGATTCAAGTAAAAGATGATTACTTTGAATTTCATTCATATGCCATACAATTGAATTAATGTGTGATTCGTATCTGAGTTTCAATTGTCTGATCAGAAAAAGTGATATTAATTCCAAAATAGAAATGATTTGTGAAATTCATAATCAGATTTCACCAAAGATTCCCAGAAAAAGAAAAATATGAATAATAATAATCAAAGCAATAATACAATAATTGAGTTGTTATACGAATAAAGAATATAATTAAACTCAATGAAAGTCAGTTATAAATATTTGCAATACATTTGGCGAGAGGTCTGATCATAGGTTGAAGGGAATGTGGTACCCATTAACCCATTTTCCTCGAATTTATTATTGTTCTGATCATTTAATCCAGAATTATCTTTAATGAAGTGTTATTTAAACATTTGTGATGACAATTATGAAAATTCTATTCTTCTAATAGTCGTGGGATTCGGCCTTTCATGACATCCAAGAATTAAAAACTTAAATTCAACTCAAATTTCTTTTCTAAAAATAGACAAAAAGCAAACCAAAAGACACTAATTTTTGAAGACATCAACTTTTTTGCTTTCATTGCAAGATCATGCAATCAGTCTAATGCTAATCACCTGTCATATAATATAAAGACAGACACAAAGAGAGTAGTATTTAGTAAAGGTGCGAACGAGCATGCTAAAAACATATTACATAAAAAATCATGCAATATATTAAAAGAATCGAACTAGGACACATTCTAGAAAGAAATTCTGGTCAATATTTCGGTCATAACTAAAGATATATATCGATGTCATGAAATGAAGAGAATATTTGAAATGTAATTAAATTCGTGATAAAGTATTCAAATCTAATCTGTTGTGGAGTTTGAATAAAAGGATTGCAGAAAATATTGCAATGAATTGAATGTATGAGTAAATCAGATCAAAAAACAAAAGTACTTTAAAATATATTTTATATTTTTTAATTCATTTCACTATTAAAATGACGGAAACGTCTAAACAATGGATGAGAAGAGAGTTTACTATTACTTCAGATAACTATAATCAATAAACTTATTATTATTTTGAAAATAGAGTGTAAAGTGACGCGAAATATAGAGTATCTAATAATTGCATCCATTTATTATATCGAACATCAAAATAAATGAAAGGGTTCTAAAAGAATAACAAGAATTTTCATCTTAAATAAAATACTATTGTATTTCTCTAAATAACGATAAAATAGTGAATAATATTAATGAAAACCTCCTAAATATAGCATTGATTTTGCATTCATTTTATTCAAAGGCCGATCATTCAAACTAGTCAATTATAAGAGTATTGATCTTTTCTTTGGCTATAATAACAATATTTGTGGGCAATGATCGCCAAAATTTTATTCGAGTGTAACCTTTCGAGTGTTTCGACATAAAAGGAATGTAGAGTTTGTTCTGCTCTTAATTAAAACTTTTGAAACCATAATATAAGTGATTATTAGGAATATAGACAAAGAATAAGACAAACCACTACTGAAAGAGAAGACAAAAAATTATAAATTTATACCAAAATGATTGTGACTTTTGGCTCCTCTTCTGTTTAGAGGACAGAATTACTAGTGTTTCGCCAAAATAGTATTGACTCAAAAGTAAGGCTTAATATGACAAAACTCATTCAAACGCAACCGACGAAAAAATGAACATTTTTTTACTATCAGTGGTCAAACGGAACGGAATCTAAAATTTGTTGTCGAGAACTCTCACTTTTGATTCTTGTGCTGTTCGTTCACTTCAAACCAATTATTATTATTATTATCTTTAATTTTGGGAAAACCATCATTTCTGTTGACGAGGCTCTCAATTGAAACAGTCGTTTGTATTTTTAATTAACTCACAAATTGGATGTGAAATACACTTAATTAAAAGAAAATAACAAAAAACCTCGAAGCAAATTTATAAACTGACCAATTTAAGGTTCTGTCATTAATTACAAGATAAAAATGTTGCCATTGATTGAGACATAAAATAAAAGTTTAATAAACATTAAAAATGCTTTTTAACACAACTTTCAATTGTGAATTGCGAACAATGGGCTGATTTTTTATTCGGATAAGTTATGAGCAAAAGTTTGATTGATTAATACGAGTTTGGAGTTTGTATGCAGAATAACTAAGAGAATAGCACTGATTTGCCCAACTCTTCCTACAACTGCCAAAACCAGAATATTTAACGCCTGATCTGTCGATTCGGTACATCTGAGAGCCTTTGGTCCGATTCAATAGACAAATGAATCATATAATTGATTTTGAGATCTTTTGCCAACAAAACGACTAATATTTCAGATTTATTGACGATTTAATGAATGGCATAACAAATCAAATGACAAAACATGTGTTTTATGTCGCATTCAATTTATGAATAGTTAATCCACTATTCACTACATAAATGTTAAATCATTAATAAATGTATGCTCTGACCAACAAACCGATGATTTATGTCATTCACATTCCAACCCAAACACCAAACGTCTGTATCGAATGCACAGAAATAATATTAAATCAAACAATATTCTGAAACTCGTTTTCTTCGATTTAAATGAAATTAAAGTTTGCGAAAAGACATACGAAAGACATACAATCAAAACAACAAAAACTTTTCTTTTAATAGACAAAAAAATTTGTCTGAAATTAATTCTTATTCTAATGAATCTAATTTGTGATTCAAAATCTTATTTTTAGAAATTAATCGCCAAATGAATTGTCTTCAAAGTGGAGCGAAATAAGTCGGCATTTATTTTATTAATATTGAAGACAATAAATTTCATGGAATATAAAATTCAATGAATGAATATATGGATGAAATGCTTATAATAAATGCAAATCATTTCATACTATACAAGGTGGGTTGTGAGAAGGCACCTTATGTGAAAGAACAGTCTAAAAATATAATATCATAATTTAAACTTGAATGGACCACTACATTGAAAGTATATTAACCCTCCGCTTCTAAAATGTAACGTTATATCTTTACATTTATGCCTTTTTGATATAAACAAGGCCATTAAAATTAGCTGTGCTATGGGGTGTCTTTCGGTATCCCATTATGTAGTTGTAGTGATTGTTTGCCTAATGATTCTGTTCTTAATTGTCACTCAAATAATGCTTTTTATTGCATCTGATGTTTATTAATAAGTTATTAATTTTAACTTAATATTCATTATTTAAACAAGGGTCAAACCTAAAAGCACTACATCTATAGGCATAATTAAATTGCTTCTCTCAATTCGC
>JAQGCS010001551.1:0-13330 GCA_034702105.1 Fuscozetes fuscipes | reverse complement strand
CTCTCTCTCTCTCTCTCTCTCTCTCTCTCTCTCTCTCTCTCTAAATGAAATACATTTTACCATGTAGCTTTTTATCATTTTAAATATAAAGTGATGTCTGTCAACAGTGAATCCAATATTATGCTAGAAACAAAAGTAGAGCTGAGCTTTCATTTGATGTAATCCTTTCAAAAGTAATAATAATAATAATAAAATGTTCGCTTCATTTAGTATATTGATCTTAAATATTAAAATTAATGTACTTTTATATCATTTTATGCCATCGAATGCAATATTACTGTTATGTATGGAAAATAGTGAAGAATATGTTTTCTCTTTGCTTTTGTTATATAGTTTGTAAGTGTATGGCATCGGTCGGACCGGCACTGACTGCGATTGTAAGAAGAGATGTGCTTTTTCAGGTCGATGCGGACCACACCCAACAGAAACAATCATTCGAACATCGGTCCATTGGGAACATCGACTTTATCTATGGTTTATACCTATGTATGACTTGAGTCGACTTCTCTCATGGATGTGCAAAGTTATGCTTACTAAAAAGTAGAATAAAATAAATAGCTCACATTCACGTCTACTATTTTGCATTTGTCATATTGTTGTAGATTTTACCACATTTGATGCCAAAGTCATTTTCATTGCAAGATGATGAAAAATAGATGCTACATTTCATGTGGTGTCACTATTTTTCACTGCATTTACAGAATATAATGTAGTATATAGTTTTGTTGTTCTTCGCAACCTTGATTTTATCCAGTTTTCCTTTTTTATAAGCCATAACTGGTTTAATACTATTTTTATGGAACATACAATGTATAGCAAAATTCATTGATATTTGGCGGTCACGTCACGACATCCGGAAGACTCGTCAATTATTTTTGATGTAATGTATTGAACGCCAGTCATAAAAAAACGTCAAAAATATTTGACAAATGTATCGCATTTCGCATTTCGTAACGTATGCGCCAAATATCAACGAATTTAGCTATAAGTCCTAAAACTGCCCATACATTTCATTCAGTTCTCTTTGAATCTTGGGATGATTTTTACAAGGGGTTACATTGAATACATATTTCTTTGAGTAAAATTCTAGATTAATAAGTTCCCTTGAATTTTAGAGGATAATAGCCTAAAAATGCTATTAGGCTCTAGTTTTCCAATTTTCCAAAAAATTAGATCTTTTCTTTCATTTTGTTTTACATTTTGGTGAATTTTGTTGATTTAGCTTGATTTAAATTTTGTTCGGATGATTTAAATAATACTTAGTCAGAAAAAGGCCAGAAACCAGTATTTTAGGAAAAAATGATATCTGTTTGGTACTTCCGATCGCCATGATGAACAGCCCCCGCCTAAGTTCTCAAACTTGCTTGAGCATCTCTACTTTTAATAGCTTTGAATGAATTATTGCGTTCATATATCGTTCAAAAGACCAGTTATGACACAAAATAACAAAAGAATATCGAAATGATTGCAGAGAATTGGATTCCATTGAAGTTTATTACCCGATTGAACGCTATCTGAAATGAACTGAATTGTTTACATAATTATCAAACATTTTAACATTTATGAGTGTAGCTGCATCATGCTTTTCAAAATAAATTACCTTAGTTAATTTTGACACTTATTGTCATTATTTATTGAATTGGAAACTATGAAAAGCTTGAAATATTTGGACACAAATTAATGCAATTTAGTCATAAAAGTTATGTAATTTTAAGTATTGTTAATCAGTTTCATTAACTAAAAGCAAACAAAATTAGAAAAACTAAAACTTTAAATACTATAAGAGATTATATTATATACGTAATGACTAATGAGTCAGAAATACTGGTTTATTACCACAAAACCAATTGATTATAATTACTGTATTGCTATGAATTATCCAAATTAAGTCATTTGGATTCCATTCATAAATAAATATCAGCACAAAAGTGAACAGAATTTCAATAATTTTTCAATTTATGAATCCTTTGCTTAAGAAACTAAAAGTCAAAGAATAAAAACAAAATAATTAAATATAATACCAATTAAAGAATATAATGGTTTTTGTTATAACTGTTTTGTTAATAACACTTTCATTAATATTTTGGCCATTCATTCAACTTTTGGGCCAATGAATAGTATTACCGTTGACTCTAAACTATCTCTTAGTTTGCTATTTATTTATTCATTTTGTTGTGATTTCTATTCGAATAATATTAATTCAATTCTTCTAATTTTGTTGTCTTACACACAACACCACAAAATTGGTGTTTCCAACAAAAGTGTTAAATGTGTTGGCGGTGAAAAAGGATTTCTTATATAATTTTGTTGTTTGTGCGCAACTATTAATGTGGGAGTCTATACATTAGACTCCAATTTATCATTTAATATATTGCCATCAGTTATACCATTGATTTGATTCTAGTATTCTTCATTTGACACTGGGCTCACGCTATGATCTATCACTGATTATCAGACAAATACGTCTGCACTAGCATTATATCATTGGTTATCCCATAATTACACTTTTCAAATGACTTAACGGTATCAACATTTGCAACAATATTTATATTATTATTAAGTATATGTTTTGTGTGCAGAGCCTTCTCGATCTGTGTCTAATTCAACACATCCATCCAAATCAGAGTATACTTGTTAAAAATAAATTCAATGATTTAATGAATAATTTTAATCAACGGTTAATCACTTAAATTGTGATGGTTTTGGTTAAATATAAATTCATTGAATAATGTGTGCGGGTAATTTTTATTCTAATTATTTGATTAACTTTGAAAGCTTTTGAATTTATTGAACCCGAAAATAATGAATTTTCAATGTTTGCATAACTCAGTTATTCATTAAATGTTTCATTCAATGGATGAGATGACAGACAAATATAATTAATGAAGTGTTTCCTCTTTTTTAGTAATTATTTTATTAGTTTTTTTAGAGAAAAAATTTTTGAATTATTGTTTTGTAAAAAGTATTTTCATAGTTTTGGGTAATAAAAGACATAACAATTAATTGAGTCCATTAAATGTTATGATGTTTTGACCAATTTTGGTAGTTTATGGCAATTTGTGGTAAATGATTCATTGGTGAAACCAAAGCATCTCTCACTTATTGAATTACAATAACTTAACAATTAGTTGAATAAATTAATAGAAATAAATTGCTTTTCAAATAATAATTTGTTAAAATTTCGAATTAATTTTTTCATCGCTTTTAATGATTATCTTCTGCGACAAGAATTGCAGAATTCATAACAGTTTATAAATTTTTAATAGTTTTTGTGTTGAAATTATTCGAACAAATTTATGGATAATTAGTTTTTATTGCAAATATAACTTTTAACCACTAAACTTATTATTAACTTTTAGATTAAATTACATGACCTAGCTAATTTCATCTAGAATCTCTTATATTAAGCTCGTCATTATAATAAAATCGATGCATATATAGCAAGCTAATTAATCATAATTTGTGAATTCATGAATTTTTCAAATTCTCGCAAATCGTATGATTGTTTAGAATTCAATTTATAAATTGAGTCATTATTTTATTTATTATAGTCTTTCAAACTAATAATTATACCATTTTTGTGAAGATTATTAATTTGGTCGACGAATAACTGATTATCATTGAAATAATTATTAAGATGATTATGATTATGCCTTTCTTCAAAAGCTAGCGATAAGTCGAAGAGTTTAGCTTTAATTTTGTTTTTATTCGAAAAATTCAATTATTCTGAATATAATAGCGAAGCAATGAATTGAAAATTATAAGCATTGAGATCAAAATACATCTTAATTCAAATGAAAATATAATTATCTACAAAACTGATCACATCTATATTCAAAGAGTGTGTTTTCCAACACTTTTTTTGTCCACTTTTTTATGGCATATAAATCGTGTAAAAGTTATTACTTTAATCGCTATAATTCTATATTTTATTTGAGGAAAAAATTATCGTTAATTTCATGAGTGGGTGGTTTTGGAATCTCAACGAATATTTCATTTTTATAAATGTTTAATTTTCTTTTAAAGTTCAGTTGCAGTCTCTCTCTCTCTCTCTCTCTCTCTCTCTCTCTCTCTCTCTCTCTCTCTCTCTCTCTCTCAACAATTTTGATAAATATTTGGCTAAAAGAGCGAACGAATGACACGATATGTCGATTGGAGGCCATATGTGTTTGATAGCCGGTTAATGACGGGTTTGCTTTTGATGATGTGTTTTGTGACCACTTATTTGATGGTAGATTTAGGCATTCCTCAACATTCCATTGTTGCCAATGATTGCAAATATCATCACATTTTGGCACAAATTATTTTGCGAGAAGCGCGCGCCAGCACTTGCACTACTACTTGCACTACGGGAGGTCTACCCTATTGTGAGCTTTAACCGGACTTTAGATCACAGAAATCGAGAAACAGTGAAACAAATGATGACTTCGTTTCACTCAATAGACTGAAAAAACGGAAAATAAATAACCAGCAGAAAAATAATGTGTTGACCACTATTGGCATAAATTGTCAGTGTGTGGGTGGTTGTGATGAGTCCTGTGCTCTTTCTATTCAAGGTTTATTGACGACGCACTCCATATATTATTAAACAAAACATTACTTTGTTGGTCACATCAATACTCTGTATTTCAGACTATAATAACATAAATTAGACATTCCTTTAGAGATTGAATCTTCTTTGATATGTTGTGAATGTCTTGTGTATGGCTGTCGTTAAGCAAAATCTTATGGAATCGAGTTTTTAACATTCATTGAAAGTAAGACACATAACAACAATAATAAAGATTTCACATAAAGTTATGTAAAGTTTGTATTACAGACAGTATTCTAATCTCAATACAAATCGCAGTGAAGATTATAATAGAAGAAACGTTTAGTTAAGTTATCCGAAGACTATTTGAATGAATTTTTAGTTATGCACACCATTAAAGCGCCGGCAATACGTAACATAAGTTGAAAGATCGGCTGTCAAATGGAAAGCATATTTTTGTGGCTTTTCATTCCAATATATTTGACGGAGTGTTTGACTGAGTCTTTAAGTAACATCTCTTTAGAATATGAGATACTTTTGCTTTTGAAGAGGATTTACGAAAGAGACACAAAATTCAACTTAAGATACGATTACTTTTCTAAACGATTACTTTAATGTCAAATATCATCGAATTACAGGTCTTTGCTTCGATTCGATGCAAATTCCTTCCAAAGAAGAAAAACCAAATATTAATCTCTTCATAATTCAGGAAATTTTAAATGAATTAATGCATTGACAGAACTGTTGGCTTAAAATTGTCTGATCGTGTGGTCGATCGCTTCTATTCAGTGCTACTTCAAGTCAATTGACACGTCTTTAAAAGCGATCGTATCAGACATTTGTTATTCAATCACTACAAGTGGTGCACACAAAGTGAAAAATAACACTCGAGGGTCACTTTCCATCCAGTGCTTTTATAATTGTTCTCATTGTCTGACCGAATGGGTCGACGAACCGGCAAATAGGGATTAGTTGAAAGAGAGTGAATGTGTGTGTGTGTGTGTGTGTGTGTGTGTGTGTGTGTGTGTGTGAGAGAGAGAGAGAGAGAGAGAGAGAGAGAGAGAGAGAGAGAGCATACATAGCAAGTAGAGTGCATAAAAGCCCACACATTTCTATTTTTTATATGCATAGATTTAGGTTCACATGAAGTGAGTTTATTGCGGCCCTATTTGTGGCCCTATTTTACAATTATAAGCCCTCCGAACGAAGAGTTATCTGCTTTGAGTTCCAATATTTTATATGCTATACATAATGTTATCGCTCTTTTCAAGAATATTTTTGCAATAAACCAGGAATGACCAAGGTGGCAAACCCAAACCCCCTGGAGTCGAAAAATTCTGGTTTACCTCTTAGAGAAACGACGAAAAACGCCTAAAATGGTCACCTTTCCCCAATTTTATTCAGGAAATGTCGGCTTAAAATCCCATTTAAACTAGATTTAGCACTGATTTAGAACTACTTAGGCCAGGGATTGCCAAAGTCGACGCCTATAGGCGAGGGACCTAGGGGCTAGTTTTCAAAATATTTCTACGAAGGTACCTGTAATGTTAAATTTTTGACAAAATCAATTGGTAAGGGTCAAAACATCGGATTTGAATGACAATTTTTCGAGCTAGAGGGGGTCAAAGGTCTACCCTCTCCCCTTGTCCATCCCTGATTCAGGTGTATTTATGCTTATTTTTAAACAAGACGGAGATTCAAAATAGAGTAATACGAGGCCTATCCCCTCAGGCATCAAAAACCAAAAACTACCTAGTAAGTCCTAGTCTGTATTTCCTGGGTAAGAAATATCTTGCCATATCTGGCAATAAACACAACTTTATTATTTTTCAAAGAATAAACTAAAACTCATTTCGATTTCCTCTTAATTATATGAAAAAGATTTTTGCTAATAAAAAGGTGAGAAAATTGAAACCAACTAAAAACTAAAATCATGTTTTGTTGATATTCATATTCATATTCATAGTGTAACTGAAAACCATTCGAAAATTGTGGAAATTCTTTAAGAAATGTAAAAATTTTAAGCACTTAAACACTCGTTTAGTCAATAATAAAGTGAATAACAAAACGGTTTTCTCAAGAATTCAATAACTTTTTATTGATTTGAATGGCGATCCATAAGAAATAATATGCATTTCTGTCACTCAAATTCAGAGGATAGTCAACAGACAACAGCATAAAAGCATAACCAACACGAGAGAGAGAGAGAGAGAGAGAGAGAGAGAGAGAGAGAGAGAGAGAGAGAGAGGCTTAGAATGAGTGGTGAACCTATTTTTTGCTAATTCTTACTAACAAACCATCAAATTCTCAAAAGACGGCAGATATGTATAACTTTACTCAAGGATCTGAATCTGACGGTCCTGTGAGCACACCTGTGAATAACTTATCAATTGGAGCTCAGGTGAGAAACTGTTCTTATTTTTTACTCTTAAAATATAAATCATATCAATCATCAAATGTTTTATAACATAAAGAACACAACTTTTTTACAGAATCGGATGTACCGTAAAGTATCAAATAATCCAAAGTTATTTTCAAATTATAACTTTTGTGAACTCTCTCTCTCTCTCTCTCTCTCTCTCTCTCTCTCTCTCTCTCTCTCTCTCTCCCCAGAAATTAGTCACTCATTTTTCACGAGAAGGGAACAAACAGTCCTTAAACTAATTTTCAATAAACTCTTAAGTGTTGTATTTGTTCTCTTGTTTTACATTTGGAATTATATGTAAATTGCATTTAAGACTATATTAAATCAGAGGTGACCAGACTTACAGTACCACCCAGTTTCAACAATTTTATTCAATCAAAAGGAAGTGTAGATAGAGTCGATTTAAACCCAACGGTTAATATCATTACCAATATATTCGTAATTCATGTCTTTGTTGAACAAATTTTATTAAAATTTTGTCGTTCATTCAATTGCTGCAAAATGTGTGGTTCATGCAAGAATCATCTGAACAACCTTGAT
This sequence comes from Fuscozetes fuscipes, assembly GCA_034702105.1. Lineage (NCBI taxonomy): Eukaryota > Metazoa > Arthropoda > Arachnida > Sarcoptiformes > Ceratozetidae > Fuscozetes > Fuscozetes fuscipes. The sequence goes on along the minus strand of JAQGCS010001551.1, from coordinate 5,834 downwards.
AGAAAAGTGTGAATAATTACAATTTATAAGTCAGTTTAAAACTACAAATAATAAGTTATCCATCAAAACTGCTTATTAAATAAGAGAAAATCAAATTTATTTAAAAATCGCAATTTTATTATTTGCATGTTATTAATGAAAAGCCATATAATAGTCGGCCGGAATCATATATGCCTTAAAGCCGTTTTGAATGATACAAATGATACGAATATATTCTTTAATTTACTTGACTTTTATTGTAATTTAATAAATGAAATACTCCTTAAAAATTATGACCACATCTTAAATAAATTTGATTTTACAACTAGATTATTTTATATTATTGAGGAGTGAACTCACATTCGAGTAATTATTATATTTTCAACAAAATTAATGACAACTTAATAGTCTAACAATTCTATTATAAACAAAAATTTATAAAATATTTGATAACTTATTATTCAACTAAAGTTTGAGATTCTTTTTAAAAGTTGAAATAAAAGGATTGCGAATCATTTGAATCTTTCAAATCGGCGATTGATTAACGTTTTCTGATTATAAGTTCATTTTTTATGCAAAATATAATATTTTTAGTATTTATTATTAAACGAATCGAGAATTCACTCCAATTTTCAAAAGTAATGTTTGACCGAAAATAATTAGTTTGAACTCAGACTTAAAGTTGATTCAACTTTTTGTTCTCAAAAAAAATTATATTTTTATCCAAATTTATTCAAATTCTAAAGATTTTTCTCCAAATCTTTATTGGAAATGAAATTCAAAATTAATAATATCTTCGAATAGCCTTAAAGTGATTGGAAATCATAATAAATGACTCGAATTTCATGCGTTACTTAAGGAGAACTTGTTTTGGAAAAAATCAATTTTATGTTAAATGAAAATTTGGAAAATCATTGAATTGTAATGAAATGCTTTTTATTTGAATTTTAAAATAAAATTAATGAAAAAGAAGTCGTTTCTGTCGTAAGGCATAGACTTTACTCGAAATGCTTTAATGTTTTGTTAAGACTTTTTACTTGTGTTTAAATTAAAGCTAAGACTTAGAGAATGACAAATATGTTTAATCTTGGAATAGCATCGCTTTGAATGATGGCACAGACGGCAACCATTTGCTCACATATTTGTTGTTTGCTGTGGAGAGTCGGTGTTTGTTATCAGCTCTGCATAATTGAGGGAAACTATTGAATCAATTCATTCGAAACGAAATGATCTGACATTTGAAGACAGAGAAGACATGAGATAAGACTCTCTTCTGATTAGACATCTAATGACTCGACAGACAGACTGACAAATAAATCAGCGAAAGAATTATTACAACAAAACATTAAATGTGAAGCATTTCTCGACCATTCAATTGAGATATTACTCCAATTGTGTTGACTATAAAACCACTAAATTCTAATCATATCATATGAAGAAAGTATTGAAGATCTAAGAAAGTGTCCTACTTGAGTCATTAAAACTGGTGCTCATCTGTTTTTGGAACACCAATAAAAAAGAATTGATATATAAAAATAGTTGCAAACCATTCATTCATTAGACACGGAGTCAGTTAATAGTTTTTTTTAACGAAAAATTAGTCTCTATTTTATATCTCTTATGTGTTTTGCAGAACTTCTTTCAAAGTGATGGACAAATTCAAACAGAAACTGGTGTTGGAGTGGTATTAGCTTTTGTGGTGATCTCTGATCGCAGTGTGTCGTCAGTTAAGTACATGAATTGATCGGTTGAAAGCGCCGTCACATATGTTATCACAGCACGAGATATACGGCCTCTACGGCCAGTCATTCTCTGTCAGCTTAAGAACGGAGAAAGAGCCGGAGCAGAGGCTCATAGAATTAATATATGGGTGCACTTCACTCACTTCTTTCTTTGTCACGCAATTTATTTTTCTTCTTTTCAAATAAAAAAAAAGTACTCGAATCTAAAGTTATGACTTTCCGAACCCTTCACTGGCTTTTACTTCCAATTGCAATAATAATAATAATAATAATCATAACTCAAGTAAATAGTGGTTGAGGTGACCGAACCCGCCATATATCGGCTCTCTTATTAATATTCATGTCTTTCTTAATAAATGAATATCTCTTAAAACAAATTTTATAATAAGAGAGAAAAGAATTTAATTGAACTGATTTTCATTTGAATGACTGCATCTCATTCACCGATATCTCATTGGTTGGTCCACTTCGGGTGGCATTCGGACGACATGGGAGGCCCCACACATAATACTATCAAATAGTAGTCTTGCAAATGATGTTAAATGTCTTCGATTCAAAAATTATTTTTTGGTTATATTTTTAGTGTCGAAAAATGAAAAAATTCGCGAAAAACTCATTCATTCACTGCAGGAATGTTTCAATGAATTTCTTTTTGCACTAAAATTTCGAAAGAAATCTTCAAAACGTTTGGAAAATGTATTTCAATGCGAGTAGTGATCCTTTTATGACTTTCATTCATATTAATAATGAAATATTTGAGACTTTATCTCAATTTCTTAAAGTTTATCTCAAAAAAAAGAACAAAACTTTCAAAAATGAGATAAAATTCTTGAGAAGGACTCAAACATTTTGTTTATTGTATTTTGAAACAAAAGTTTGTAAAATATAATTTCATTCACAAATATTTTAATGTTAAGAATCAGAGATAGTCTTATCATAAATTTGTTTCAAATAAAAATAATTTAAATTTTATTACATTTTATTCATTCACTGAATGGAAGTTCCGATGGTTTTAATAAAATGTTTGTATTCTTATCATTGAATACATTTTGCATCCGATAAATAAAATCTCAAAAAATTGAATTTTATTATTTTTAGCACTTCTTTGTTGTTTCCGTTTTTCTTTCTTTGTATATACGCTTTAAAACTATTGCCGTATATTTTAAATTATTGATTACACGGAGACTTTTGTGTCGCAAATATTTATCAATGCTTAACATCCTGTTTGTTATTTTCCAAATTGAAATAAATTTTTACATCACTTATTCGTTTAATTATTTTCAAGTCATTCGATAGAAATTTAGTCAAATCTGACAGAAATTATATTCTCGTGTCTGAGAAGAAAAATTGTTTGTTCAATGAATACACATTCAGACATTCACTTGCCTTCAATATAAACAGTTTTGTCATTGATCTCAGTTTCCTTGTCTAGAAAGTTAAGTAATAAATTTAGCATGATTCCCATTAATACAAGTTAATTTTTTCAAACATAATGCTAAACATTCATATTCATTGAAAAGAATAGCTATGAGGGTTGCCCATTGGGGTATAGAGGGAGTAAGGTAAAAAATTTGCCAATATGCCTAATTTTATAATGTCAATGTGATATTAAATTTTGAAAAATTCTAAGGGGGTTAGTGTTCGACCCCTCTTCGGGCATCCCTGATATAAATCTAATTATGAAAGGGTTTTGAGTATATGACTAATACACGAGTCATGTGATGAATCACTTATAAATAAAAGCAAATTAAAGGTAATTATCAGACATTTGAGAATAAATTATATTACGAAGAGATTCTTGCAATTTAGCCGCAAACTAGAAATCATATTTTCTTATTATATTTTTTTGGTTCGGCGAACAGAAAATTCTGAGATATGACGGCTTTAATCGACAGCTCTGTTATTAGCAATTTGTTAGAGCCTTATATTCGTCCGCACTATTCATTTGGTAATCAGAAGACCTCTCGGAGGGAATCCACTGTTAGAGGGAAGCATAGCTTTCGGATGTGGCCGATGGACATGCAGTCTAGCAGTTGAGAGCACTCTCTCCAGTATTGCCTTCAAGTGCTAACAAATTATTAAACTATTGGCGAACTATAAGTTAAATTAGAAAAGTCTGCACTATATTTGATATTTGGCTCAAAGCGGTACTGAACTCAACATTAGTTCTCTGAAACAGAACTGAAAAAAATTTCTCTTATTTTTTTTTACTCTGGTGCTCTTTAACCTTTAACAAACCAACGCCTTATTTTTCGCGAGTCATACCAAACATATTCATAGCACAGAATATATTTAAGGCTAGAATAAAGCAAAACGTATCTATACTATGAAGAAACAGGCACTGAATAAGACTCCTAAGTATCCGTGATTTGAGTATTAATGTTACCATAAGTTATGACTTTCCTCTGATTAGTGATCGAAATTCCTGAAGAATATAACTTAACAATACATGCGATGCTTTAGTATTTTATTAAAGGCAACCTCTTATTCAACATATTTTAGTTCAGCTATTATTCAAATATAAATCCAAAAATGACTAAACATTTATTTATATTGTTTTTTGAGTTAACAAATTGCAATAAATATTGTCATTAGAATTAATTCTATTTAATTGTTTTCCTGTTTCTCATTAAATCCAAAGCATATAATTGAAGAAAAATCAATGATTTATTAATTTCTTTAATTTCTTAATCAGTTTAACATAATTTGTTGCTTTAATTCACGCAATCGATGTCTTAAAATACGTTTAACTCTATATTTCAGACCAGGTATGCCCAAGCTTTTCGGCTCTAGGGGGGGAGGGGGCTAGTTTTTGAAAAATTTTCTAGGGAAGGGGGAGGTCTAGGGGGTAGTTTTTTGAATTTGCCGCCAAAAAAACCGAAAAAATTTGCAGCCTCGCTTCGCTCGGTGGAAAACACAAAGAGACGTAAGCTCCGCTCGACGGCGAGGGGGGGTATACCTGTAATGTTACATTTTTTCAAAATTCTAGGGGGGGTAAGGCCAAAATTTTCGATTCTAGGGGGTATGACCCATACCCCCCTTAGGCATCCCTGATTTCAGACATGTCCAATGGTTCAAAAAAAACCAATAACTCTACAGGGACCGAAAATTGATCATTTTTATCCCTTAAATGTCCGGTATTATTCAAGATGGTAGTAATTTTTTCTCAATTTTTGATAGGAAGTTATTGAAAATTAGATTTAACCTGGATTTAAGCTAGATTTATAGTTGAATTATTATAATTTAGATGCATTTGCGTCGATTTAGCCTATTTCTAGGTTATTTTAAAATACATTAAGCGAAAAACAAGATGGCGAACTACCGGGCTGACCCCTCTGGCATCGGACATCTAAAACTAACAGGCTGGAGTCAGCTGGCTGTGATATAATTAGCTGACTCCTCTCAGAGTCTATGCATCCCTGCTATAAATTTAAATTATATTTTGAGCTCTCATTTCTTATAAACATATTTTTTTGTTTTAAGTGTAATCAAGAGAAAAACTAACAAGATTTTATCATGGATGCTCAAGCTTGAAGGCTCTAGGGGGCTAAGCTCGGAAATTTCAATCCCTCTTGGGTATCCCTGATTTTAGTCTATAAATGTTTATGTAATTAATGTCAAATGTCTGCAAAATTATTTGAGAAATTCGTCGACTATTTGAGAAACAGTCTGTAATCAACTGAAACACAATTACCGAGGGATCAGGAAAAATAAGTGCACTAAAAGATTGAAGCTCTTCGTTAACCTTTCTTATTTTCATCAAAGTATAACGATTTCAAATACATTGAACCTGCTCTTCTATGCCACTCAAATTTCGCAGGGTGTATGGCTGATCAGGAATGGCCAAGGGGGTCGGACCTCTTACCCTAGAGTCGAAAATTTTGAGTTTACCCCCTCCCCTAGAATTTTGAAAAATTTAACATTGCAGGTATAACCCCCCTTCGGGGGTTCACCTTGGTCCCCCCTTTGTGTTTTTAACTACATTTACGAAGTATGTAGTATATAGTTTTGTCGTTTCACGTCAATTTTTGATAGGCATTTCATTTGGATGTAAATGTAGTGGGAATTAGGTTTGATCCGAACTTGTTTATTTATATCAATTGGTTCGGGTAA